>VZTY01000707.1:0-13054 GCA_013400935.1 Turnix velox | reverse complement strand
GAGGTGTTTAAGGCCAGGCTGGATGAGGCACTGAGCAACCTGGTCTGGTGGGAGGTGTCCCTGTCCATGGCAGGGGGGTTGGAACTCAAAGATCTTTAAGGTCCCTTCCAACCGAAACCATTCCATGATTCTATCATCTTCCAAGCCCTAGGAAATCTCAAAGCAGCTCCCTTGAGAGCTACAGGTTCTTAATGGCACCATCAGATACTCTGAGCTCATCAGTGAAGACAATTTAGCCATGGTAAAAAAAACCAAAAAGCAATTAACTTTGAGTTCAAGGGGCTCTTAAAACCAGGAATAAAATTACACATCAGTAGCATCTTTGTAGATGTTACTTTCATCTGTTTCATCACAAACATCTGAGCAATGAATTCTGGAACTGTGTTGAATCTGAGTTAATATTAGATACAGCCATTCCTGAATCCTGGGAACAATTCTTTTCTGTAGCTAAGAATTAGAAAAGAGGAAATTTCATTTTTACACCTGAATATTTTTGTGCTCCTGTTTTTACATTTCCATACTGTGGCAGCATCCAGAGGGCCATCATGTGTTTTCTCCTTTAACTATGTAGAAATAAATTATAACCAAAAGCCTGGAGAGGTGGGAACCTTACAAGAATATTGTGTTTTTTTAAATTTTTATCCTTTTTCCCTCCCTAGGGTGCTGTGTGCTGGTGCTTGAGTCTGTAAATCTCTTCAGAAAGTACATCTCTGTCCTGGATGTCCTCTTCTCCTGCCTCCTGCCCAGAGACGTGCTCTTCATCCTCACAGAGGAAGAGACTGAACAAGCCAGGGTGAGATGATTGTACCTGCTCATCCTGTTTGAATTGTTCTCCCTCATGGTGAAGAGTTGAGTCAGGAGTGTCATACTCAACAGGGAACTTCACAAATAATTATATACACAAATCATAAATGTCATCCATTAGTGATCAGTAAATGAGTGGGCGGGACAGGTTGGTTCAGGTGTAGATGGTAGATTTTAGGAGTCACAGTGCCCTGAGTTTTACAGTGTCTAGGATGTATCTCAAAGGAGATCCAACACAATAATCTGAACATGAGAGTGGATGTCCATGAACAGCTTGTCTGTGTGCCAGGAACAATGTCCTTTTAATTAAACTTTAACTAAAGGAGGAAACAAGTTGTGAATTCGTGGTCCAAAGATCTTTCTGAGTTCCCTTCTCTACTGTCTGTCTATAGTAACTATTTAGCTGCAAGAGATCTCTCCCTTTCCATAGAATGAAAATGCTTGCCCAACAAACACTTGTGTTAGTCCACAAATTACAAAATTTTTCTGCTTTTGAGGCTGCTAAAAGACAGTTCTGTATGGAAACTCCTCTGCCAAAGGTGAAGTTATTCCCTTGTAGGTTTTGTTCATGAAATCTGACCTTTCTAAGCTGGTGCTACTATAAATAGGCTGAGTTTTAGCTGGCAATCTATGATGGGAAGCAGCATGCCAAGTGTTCTCAGCTGTACACCTCTCAGGTTTCTGCTTCCTCAGCATGTGAGCACCCTGGTGTGAGATCCCATAGGGAGGAGGAGTTATTTGGGACAAAGAAACTGTCACAGCAGCAACATATGGCTGATAATGTCCTTTCTAGCAGGTTCCCTCTGAACACCAGCCACAGAGGGGCTCTGTGGCACCAGAGACTGTGACTTTTCTTTGCTCACTGAAAGCAGGCTATTCTGTAAATTGGTGGTGAACTTCAAAGGAGACCTAGAGAAGTGCCTTCTGATTAGCTCTGGAATGTTCTTGTAATGCTTTCTCAACTCTCTTCTTTTCAGAGAGCCATGAGATGTCACCGCAGCCAGCTCCTCTGGTTTCGCCACCTCTATATGGTTTTCTCACGTTACATGATGATCAATTCACTCCACCTTCTGTAGAAGTGACACCACTCAACTTCAGGAGCAAAATAATGAGTGAAAGACCACATCAGACCATGGACTGAAGAAAACTCAACCTGTTACATGCAGGTGATTCAGCACAAACTCTTTTCCTCCAAGAGGATGTAGCTATGAGGACTGATTGGCAACTATCTCGTGGTGTTTCTCTCAAATCCAGGTATCAACAGTGACTTTTTGAAGATCATGCTGTCCCCAAGGATAAAACCAGAACCACAAGAACTGTCTTATTCAGCCAGAGCTTTAAAAAAGCCAAAGCTTGTGAATAAAACATTAGAAAACACACATAATTCTCTCACTGCACTCATCTTTGCTGCAACTCCTGCTGGTTTTGTATGCAGTGTGTTACACATAAGGCATGATGCTCATAAAACATGAGCATTTCTTCTTGCTTCAGAAGTCAGAGCCTGAGATCAGCTCACAAGAGCCTCAACAGAACATAAGAATGAGGCAGGAGAGACCCAGACTTGGTCTTTTATAGAACATATGTGGAGAGAAAAACTGCAAGAAATGTTTCAAAAGATATTTCACTTATGTAGATGACAAGTGCAAGAGCTAAAGATCCTCTCCCTTTATGTTAAAAGGTAAGAGAAGCAGCTTTCAGGGTTTATTTCTTGGTCTATGGAGAGATTTTACTAGTGATTTGGGTTTCTTTGGGATCACAGTGGAGCAGAGTACAGCAATACTCAACGTCTCTGTAGGCCTTTGCATTCAGGAAGTTTCCATACAAAGTTTATGTATTTATTTGTTTGTACTTTGCTCTGTTTATTATGATTTAAACTTTAGCACAGCTAAGGGGCAAAGTACCAAAAAAGTGGCCCTGGGCTGGTTTATAGGACAGAGGTAGCTTGAGAGTCACAAATGAGTGAGACAGGTGGCATAGAAAGATTTATTTAAGAAACAGAGAACAGATAACAATGATTCAGGGACTGATTTTGCCAACCCTCCAATCCAGGAAAGTCCAGACTACAGTTCCAAGGCTCAGCTGCCAGAAGGGCATGTCAGGGTTTTGACATGTTTCTGATGGTCTTATGTTCCTTCACTGCCTTCTCCCACTCCTTGCCATTGATATCCTCTGTGACAATGTTCTGCACAGTGCCGTCATCCAGACAATGGGGAGCTATTCCTGAAGAAAGAGTACACAGAAACCTGCTTTTCACAGCTGAAGTGTGGGAGATGCCTCCAACACTCTGTGGGATTGGGGCACCTCAGGAGATGGGAAATGCTCATTTAAAGCTGAGGAGCTTCAATGAGAAACCTCCTGTGGGCAGAAGCCCACAAGTCATAGGTAACACTTTCTTATGGAGGTGCCCAGGTTCATACTTCAGTTCTGGAAGTTTAGAACTTTAGGAACAAACTCTTAAGACACCTGCTGCTCCCTGCTGTTATGTTAGTAGCCAAAAGAGTTATTCTCCAAGGTTTGTTAGGTGGTTAGCAGAGTTTTATCCTTTCTACCTACCATAACCATCTGGGTTAGAACGAGGAGTATAAAAGCTCTGTACACCACAGGTCTTGCAGAACGTGTGCTGGGCACAGTGTGTGTTGAAGGTGTATGTTGTCAAATTATCAGCACCCTAAGAAAATGAGAAGCAATGTCACTTTTCCACATAAACAGACAAATGAATTACTTTCTATGGACCTGTAGCTAAGAAGTTTAAAGTCCACCCTTGTGGCTTTACTTGAGCTCTGCATTCATGCTCCTTTTCTAAACCTCTTGTGTATACATGTGTCCATCCCATTCAAGCCTGAGAACTGCAAGATCTCTAACAAATACAACACCACACCAAACAGCAAATTCACCCACTTCCTCAACCAACCACAGGCAAATTGAGGACAAAAACTGGCTGCCAGTTGAATCTTTGAAGGATTTGCTGCTCGTGGCCATCTTTTCCTGCATTCTTACTTACCTTCAGCAGCTTGAAACGTGATGCTGGGACAATGAAATGTCTGTTCTGTTTCTTTGTGCAAATGCTGCAACTGTAAAAAGAAAAAAACAACCTTTTTAGAAACAGCCACAGGCTGTAGCACAGCAATCAGGGGTAGCTGAGCACACCCAAGGAACACACTGAGCTCACAGGGGTATGCCAAGGAGACATCCTCCTTCACCATATGCCCTTTGTCTTCACAGTTCTCAACAGGCCAAATTCTAGCCCTGAGAAATCAGTTTAATCTTTCAGACCACATATTGCCCATTTTACCAACATGAATTACCTTGCCAATAAGAAAGTAAGACTCAGAAGTTTACCCAGGAGTAAAAAGGGATCACTATTAAAATCAGACAGTTGTAGGATGAAACCCACGTGGTCTGAGATGCAATATTCACTTGAGAAGTTGAAAAAGATTGATGTGCTTTGAGCAACTCCACTTAAAAGGCATCAACAAGTCAATGGCTGAGCAGCTGTACTGATTAGATCTCTCCTGACACTTTCTGCACCAGCATGGATGTGACCTCAAGTCCTGCCCAAAGAAGCAGGAGCTGAAATGGCCACACTGACCCATATTGAATGAGGATTTCACAAGGGGTATAACCTATGGAAGCAGGACAGAAGATGCCCTGCAGTTGTGTCACCTTCTTTTAGCTCTAATATATCAATGGGAAAAGCTCTCATTGATGAGAACAAGGAACAAACCCACTCACTTGCAGTTAAAAACATGCAGATCTGCTGAAGCCCAGACCTCAAAGCGGACAGCCCCGCAGTGACAGCCTCCCGTGTGCTTCACCAGACCTCGGTATTCACTGCAGAGACAAACAACAGGAGACTCTCTCATTATATTTTGGGGGTTTTTTTAGCCAAGCAAACAATAAGGCTACACACTACGTGGCTCAGTTCTGCTTTGAGCCAGTGCAGAACATGAGATGTATCCACTCAGATGTGTTTTAGCAAAGTGAGGCAGAGAAAGGCTTTTGTCTCCTGCATTTCTGCTTGAATTAAAAGGGTGAGGAGGGAAAAAGAGCAGCACATCCTGCATGGGCCAGGCCAGAGCACTGACCCCAGCTGAATGGGAAGAAGAGAGAGAAAGAACCTCTGAAAGAGTTGGGGTTGTNCAGGCTGGATGAGACACTGAGCAACCTGGTGTGGTGGGAGGTGTCCCTGCCCATGGCAGGGGGGTTGGAACTGGATGATCTTTAAGGTCCCTTCCAACCCGAACTATTCTAAGATTCTATGACCCTATTTAAAAGCAGAGTTAAGTGTATTTTACATATGGGAAATGCATTTTGTGTTGTAAATGCAGAGGAGCTTCCTTATTAAGGAATTACTGAGCCCTCTCTTTCTCCCCTGAGGCTCTTCCATAGCAACGGGGCGCTGGGGATCAAAGGCAAAAAATGCAAAGGCAAAACCTTTCCCCTTTCCCATTTTCACGCCCGCGGCCGGTTCCCGATGACAGCCCGGTTACTGATGGCATCCCGGTTCCCGTGGCAAGCCCGGTTACTGATGGCAGCCCGGTTACCGGTGGCAGCCCGGTGACAACGTGCGATGCTCCGGAAAGATAAAAATTTAAAATCTGCGCCTCGGAACTCGCAGGAAGCCTCCGGGGAGCATTTTTATACCGGGAGATCCCAAAAAAAGCATAAAAGGCAAGCTGCAGCGTTGCGTGCGGCCACCCCCGCCCCCACCGTTCTCTGCGGTACTCAGGGAACCAAAAAAACGGGGAAAGGAACCGGGAGTCGACGTGACGAGCCCCCCCGACCCCGTACTCACAAAGAGTCCAGCAACAGTCTCGCCGCCTCCTCGCAGCTCAGCCGGTGCCGCTGCTGGAAGGCGGCCCAGCGCTCTCTCTGCGCCCCTAAATCGAAGGCACCGGGTTCGGAGGGACGCACCGGGGATCCTCCCGTGGTTTTCCGTTTCCCCCGGCGGCTCGGTGTTGCGGGGGAGCTGGCGGCCGGGGGGCTGTGCCGGGACCGCCGGGCGCTGCCCGCCCTGGTTCGCCCCATGCGCGGCCGAGCTGCTGCACCGCTCCGCCGCCGCCAGGGGGAGCCACGGTGCCGCGCCGGGAAGGGGGAACCGGGATCGGCCCCGGTTGTAACGGGGTTGGGCGGAGGATGGAGAGAGAAACGGGAAACGGGGTAAAATCGAACCCTTTGGGACACCCTGAGAAATAACAGTACTTAAAGGGGATGCAGCAAAGCTGGGTCGGGGCGGTTTGCTAGGGTATGGAGACATAAGGCGAGGGGCAGTGGTTTGGAGCTAAGGGCAGGTTTAGATGGGACATGAAGGAGAAGTTCTTCTCCATGAGGGTAGGGAGACAANTGTCGTCTCCATGAGGGTAGGGAGACACTGGAACAGGTTGCCCAGGGAGGTGGTGGGGTCCCCATCAAGCCTGGAGACACAGGATGAGAGGCAGTGGTTTGGAATTAGAGAAGGGCTTTAGTGCTTGTGTGTGTGGAGTGAGTGACATGGCCTCGGCAGGCTCTACCGAGCTGTGTTGTGCTTGACAAGATGGATAAAGGATGATAATTAGTAAATTAGCCAGGATGGATGAGGCACTGAGCAACCTGACCTAGTGGGAGGTGTCCCTGCCTAAGGCAGGGGGGTTGGAACTCGATGATCTTTAAGGTCCCTTCCAACCAGAACCATTCTATGATTCTGTAAGTTCTTCCCCATGAAGGTGGTGACACATTGTCTGTCCCAGGTTGCCCAGAGAGGTGGTGGAGACTCCATCAAGCCTAGAGTCATCCAAGGCCAGGCTTGCTGAGGCTCTGAGCAACCTGATCTAGTGCAGGATGTCCCTGTCACTGCAGGGGGTTGGATTAAATGGCCTTGGAAGATCCCTTCCAGCCCTATGATTCTAAGAAATACATCTCTGCTGTGCCCCCCACCCCAACTGGAACCCAAAGAGCTGTTTGTCAGCACTTAGGTCTGTCAGGATGTGCCAGCAGACAGGAATTCAGTGCTTCCTGAGGTCAGAAATCACTGGCAGCCTGGCAGGGAAATAGGTGCCAACACCATTCCCACTGGACAAGTCACCAATGTGTTAAGACAAAAAACAGAGATCTTGAATAGTTTTGTGTGTCTTTTTTAAAGAAGACAAGCAAACAAACAAATTAAGTAAATGTTGAAGCACCAATCTAGTGGCAAATAACTTAGAGAAGTTTATTCTTGAACATCTGAAAGACAATGCAATTCCTCAAGGACAACTGTACAATGCCAGAGAAGTACAAAACTTGTGGGTGTCCAAGTCACAATTAGTTGGGGGGGAAAAAAAATAAATCACTCTGAGGATGAATCTTCGTGCCCAGAGTCGTGTGACTGGAAGTTTCTTTAGTTTGAGCAGGACTATTTTCAGCAGGACTGAATGTCTTGCTCTTCCCAAGGCAGAGAACAGGGGAAGATGTAAACAAGTGGCTGAGTCTACAGAAGGGCCACCAAAGGGTTGTGTCCCAGCAGGAACATGGCAAAGCAGTTGGGCAGTGATGAAACAGCAATCAGTACTATTTGCTTTTGAAAATAGCTTTAAAAACAGTGTGGAGGCTGCTTCCTGAGGTGGCACATACTGAGACTCACATAACAACCCTGTGGCTCAGCACCTCCTGTTCTGGTTGTGGGAAAAGGCAGAGTTAATTTCCTGTTAGCCCTCATGTGAACCTCTGCTCTGGTTACTCATCCTCATGAAACCATTTGAATACACCTGACGTGACAAATTGTGGCCCATGCCCAGCGTGTCCTCTGCACATCTCCTCATTGGAGCCACTCCCAGACCTTTAGTCACGCCAGGTTTTGTGTTAGTCACCTTGTATTTTGGGGAGGAAAAGTCACTGAGGTGAAACTGGAGAGGACAAAGTGAAACTGAGCCTGGGCACTTTGGAAAATGAATTCATTTGCCTCCAGTCACAGCAGCAGTTACAGGTTTCAGCCTACATGTTCTGTCCTTTTTTAAAAACAGCCAACTGCACTAAACTGAAAGCCAGAATGTATTTTAGGAGCTAGTTGGTGATCACAAATTACCTCTTCTCTACAATCCATGAGACTCTAGTGCTTGTACACTCTCAAAATCAGTTCCAGTGAGAAAATGACTGCACAGCCCATGTAATTGCAAATCTATCATTCTCCCTGCCCCTCCACAATTAGTTCAGCCTATTTGAAATGCAGGAAGCATTTTGAAGAGCTCAATTTTGTTCCCCTACGATGCTTCATGATAAAGAACTGGAAAACAAAATAGAAAAGCAAAATGCAGTTTTGTTTCAGATTTCAGAGAAGAAATTCTTCCTCCTTTCTTTTGTGTTTTATTGCAGAGGACTGTTAGAGCTTGAAAGTGGCTCCCACATAAATAATCAATTCAAGAATTTTACAGTGGATCTGCCCCTGATGATAAATTTCACTGCAATTCTGATTTGCCAGCCCTAAATGCCTTGTGAGTAGCTGGGTAGAGGCATTTCCCAGCACCCAAAGAGTTAACATGACCTCCAAATCTGATGCAGTGTCTGCCAAACCTCAGCAGAAGGCAAAAGCTTAATGAAGAAGCTTTTGCTCAAGCTTCTCAGACAAAATGGAGAAGGAGGAATTATTCAGAGAGATAATGGAGTGGCCAAGGGGAAGAGTCCAGTAAATCATTTTGTGTTCTCTCTCCAAAGTCTTGTGATAGCCCAAGTTCAGCAGCTGACGTTGTTAATGTTAAAGTATAAAGGTGTTTTTCTGTGCCATCTCAGCTCTGCTTGTGTAACAATGACTCAGCTCTGCAGACCTGGCTCCCAGCCCTCCTCAGGATTCTGCCTCTAAGAGCATTTTTATGGGCAGAAGCAGCACTGAAAGCAGCTACAGGCTTGAATTAGGGAGATTCAGGAATTGTGGATGCTTTTGGTCTAATAATCTGGGAACTAGAAGTAGTTTATAGCTAATGCCATGCTTAACTTCAAGAGGTGGTTGAACTGCATGGTTTGTACAGGGGAGAAAAATGTCAGTGCTTGGATTTTAGTCTTAATGTTGTACAGGGGGGAATGTTCTGGACACTCTCCACACCACCAAGCTGGATCTGGAGACAAAACACAGGAGGTTTCATATCAACCAACAGACAAATGGCCTTGAGAGTATTTTTTTTTTAATTTACTGTTAGAGCAGTTCTACCAAACCAAGCTAACAATGATTAACAAAGTTCAGGACTTAATGTCTGTCTGTTTTTTTCCAAGGTGCTGCTTTGCTGAAAAACCTCAGCCCAGAAAGCACACAGTAAATGGGCTCAGAGGCCTCAGGGAGAACAGGAACAAAGGGAGCTCCTTCACTGCAGTGCAGCTTGGATGGGATCCAAAGGACTCAGAGGAAGGAGGTAGAGTGTAAAGATGCAGATGAGTCATTTTTAGAACAGACCTAGTTACTAATTGCTGCTTTCACTAGCAGAACATGCAGACACAAAGCTGTGATTTCAGGCTGATGCTGCCTTTATAAAATGCCCTTTGGAAGTTTGCTTGCAGCAGACTCACAGGGAGTTGCCCCATTGTTCCTCCACGTCATTTAAACCAACAAAGACATGCCCAAGCCTGTTTATGGTGGCAGCACAGATCTTAAAGCTGTGGCCCTGGTGTCCTGCAAAGTTTAAATATGCTTTGAAAGAAGGGGTAGGACTTTTTAATAAGATATGTGATGGAAGGACTAGAAATAATGGATGTAAATTGGAAGGAGGTAAATTCAGGCTGGATATAAGAAATAAATTCTTGACAGTGAGGGTGGTGAGACACTGGAAGAGGTTGCCCAGAGAGGTTGTGGATGCCCCCTCAATCCCTGGAGGTGTTTAAGGTCAGGCTGGATGAGGCACTGAGCAGCCTGATCTAGTGGGAGGTGTACCTGCCTGTGGCAGGGGTTTGGAACCTGATGATCTTTAAGGTCCCTTCTATTTTATGAAACCAGGAGCCAGAGGAGTATTGCTCTTTTTTCTTCTAATCTGGATGCCTCTCCTCTTTTTCTTAAGCTTTCAGCTCCTGAAGTTAGCTTTTTGAAAACTTTATTTATTCAAGGTATTTTTAGCACAAAGTTTAAAAACCAAAACACAGTTATCTTTTTGGTGATAGTCTCCTGGTGTTACAGTCAATCTCACAGTACTTTGAATTGTGACTCACTGTTTTTATAAACTTTGAGCTGGGCAGAACATGGACAAGCAGAAACACAACAAAACTCTGCAACTTCAGCAGAGATTGAGCCTTACTGCAGGTTTGGGGAGAAAATATTTATCTCCACAACTGTAAACAGGTCAATATAATTATCCTGAATCATACAGAGTGAGAGAGATCTAAGGCAGGAGTGAGTAATATTATGAGACAGGAATAGCAGTTGTTTTTCTTTTTCCCTGTGGCAAGTTGCCTTCATTTTCTTTGAAAAAACTGAACCCACTGCACAAACACAAGTGGCCTGGCTGGGTCTCTGTCCCAACTTAAGCCCTTCTCACTAAACAGATTGCTTCACTTGACATTATGGAAAGGATAGGCTAGGACATCACTGTACATAAAAAAACCAGCCCCAGCCTGTTCTAGAATGTCCAGATTCATTGGAAACATTTCCCTGACCCCAGATTCTTCTCAGCTGAAAGTAGGTTGCTCTGTACTACTGCCCAGTGACCTACTTTTGGAGCCACTTGGAAAGAAAGAACGTGTTCCCAACTGCAGGCCCCATGCCCTGGCAAAGGCTGGAGCCACCTGTGCTTCTCAGCCAGTCACAAGATACACATTTCTGTGTTTTCAGCCTGGCATTTATTTATATACACTTCCCAGTCAGCTGCTTGGTGATCTTCATCCACCAGGAGCTGCTGGAAGAGTGGTTTAGATGCTAAATGCATAGATTTTGTACAACTACAACACTCCCATCATTTGAGAAGAAACAGATCTCCTCGATCAGAGAAGGCTCAGAGGGGATCTCATAGTAACTTATCAGTACCTGAGGGGGTCCTACAGAAAGGCAGGGGAAGGAATTTTTAATAAGATATCGGATGGGAGGACTAGAAACAATGGATGTAAATTGGAGAGGGGTAGATTTAGACTTGACATAAGAAAGAAATTCTTTACAATGAGGGTGGTGAAGCACTGGAACAGGTTGCCCAGAGAGGTTGTGGATGCCCCCTCAATCCCTGGAGGTGTTCAAGACCAGGCTGGACAAGGCACTGAGCAGCCTGATCTAGTGGGAGGTGTCCCTGCCTATGGCAGAGTGGTTGGAACTTGATGATCTTTAAAGTCCCTTCCAACCCAAACTATTCTATGATTCTATCTGTAATTAAATTCAAGTGGTAAAGGATTTTACAAAGAAATTCTGAGGTAAAGCTGAAACTCTGTAAAATGAGGTCACAACATCATCCCCTCCAGCTTGGGAGGCTCGTTCTGTACACACAGGGTGTGAAAGGGAGGCAGAATCTGGGCTGCAATTAAAAATACCCTTTAATTTAATGATAATTATCACTGAAGTATTATAAGGCAGATATGAAGCGTGCAACATCCAAAGCATGATTTTGCCACACAGAAAAAGAGGAGGGAGAGGAAAAGATGTATTTAAAAAGATGTATTTAAGCAGCTCTCTGTGTGACCCCCCCCCTTCAACCCCAAACAAGAGATGGGCTTGTACAGATTAACAGTTAGGAGAATTAAATGAATCCAATCAGTGGAGGCTGCAAAATGCTAATGGTGCCTTTGCCTGCAGGGATTAGTTTAATTCTGCTGGACCCTGCAGTTGTGCCAGGCACAAAGCCTGGCTCTTTTGTGCATTGCTTTTGACGGAGGGATGTGGAAAATAATGAGGCTTTTTGCTTGGAATCGATGAATTTAATCTGGGATTGTTTTTAGAGTTGAGTTTGCATTCGATTGTCAGCACGTTGCTGCCTGAACTTGCTTTGGGTCACATCATTTCTCTGTAAGAAAGGATTTTTTCTGGATTAACAAGATGTTTTAAGAACTAGACCCACCTTGTTGGGACTTTATTCTGATCTCTGGATTGGAATATTTAAATAGAAACCCAACAGCAGTTTGGTTTTGTGGTGGGATTCAATCATACTGAGGAAAAAAGGAGGGCTCCCACGTTTTCTGGTTTAAGGAAGGAAACCAACAGAGTTTTCTCTATTTAGGGGGATGTTAAAAAGCGAAGACACACAAACCAAAAGCCTTCATACAAATCTGATGTGCTCAAACACTGGCCAGCCTTTAGATTAGCCTGTGGATAATCTGCAATTTAGCAGATGAGGCTTTTTTGCATCTGGTGGCTTTTGGCTCTAAGAGTTCCTGGAGCTGTGCCTGGGATCCAGCACAGACAGTCTTGAAGCAAACTAAATATTTAGTCGCCCTGGAACCAGGCAAACAAAAACAAACCTAAAGAAAACAAATGTCATCTTGCCTAAATCTGCCCTTTGTCCTAAATCTCTCCAGCTGAGAAATATTTCCAAGGTTGGTTATTGCCATGGAGCTGTCTCAGAACTTTCCAGTCAGTTCTCCTCTCTTCCTGTTTGGGAATAATTGTTGCTGGGATGATTTATTTCCTTTTTACTGGAAACCAGGAGGTGCTGGCAGAAACAAGCCCTGTTAGGGGGAAGGGAAGAGAAAAGGGTGGTGGTGTTTTGAGGGGTGTTTTTATGTTATTTCTAGCTTAAAAAGAGAGAAAGGGAGTAGCTGTGTGCTGAATTCTGCCATTCCATGCAGACTCAGGCTCCAAGTTGAGGATTTAACAACAAGTTGACTGAAAGATCAAAGAAAAGATAAAACATTAGCACATAAAAACCTTTCTGGGTTGCGTGTACTCCAAACATAAACCAGTCTAAAATAAATAATGAAGCTTAATTATCACCCCACACACGTTTCCACATCAGTTCACAGAAGGAAGCTGTTCCCTAACCTGTTCTAAGCTTCCTGTTCTGTAAGTAAACAGCCATTTGAATTTCAGATGTCAGCATTTCATCACGGGGGCTGTTCTGCAAGCTCACCTTAAGGAATGAAGCTGGAAGGGTTGCTCAGGAAATGAGCTGCATGACCACACTCAGCTGGCAGCAAACGTGACTCACCCAAGACTCACCAGCTCACCAGATTTCTAAAGAATAACCTTTTTCCAGCTTTGCTAACTCAGTTCTGCTCTGTTCTCAGCCTTTTTCCACAGCCCCAGACAACAGGCTGAGCCCTACAGCTTACTCTAGGCTTGGCTATATAAATGTTTCTCATGACCCCACAGAAAGGGGTCTGTCACAGACACTGATCTAAAAGA
>VZTY01000706.1:48455-69722 GCA_013400935.1 Turnix velox | reverse complement strand
CCCCCCCCCCCTCCCCCCCCCCGCCCGCCCCTGCCGCTGCCGGGCCGGGAGCGCAGGGGACCGCCGAGGAGCCTGACCGTCGCACTGGGATGGCAGCACCCCGCGGTCCCGAGAGTCCCTCAGCGAGGACCAAGTCAGCTCACAGCGGCGGTAGGGCCGGGGGAGGCGGGGAAGGAGACGAGAGGCTCCGTCTCCGTGGCGCTGGGCCACTTGTCGCCTTCCGAGGTGCTGGCGCACTGCTGTAAAGCTTTGAGGGCTGCTGACTTAGAAGGAGGAGCCCCGCTTCTTACTGTTTATGAAATGCCCCGCGTTGCCTTTAAGTCAGTAATAAATAATAGCAGTCGCCTCTGAAGTTTATGGTTTGCTTTTCTGTTATTCTTCCTTTTTTAAGGCCAGGTGGCTGGGCTGCATTGCAGCCCGTTTGTTTGATGCATGTGGGGGGAAAAAAAAAGGTGAGAAGAGAGAATGTCCTCTGAGCAGGCTTTTGGTCATCCCCTGCTCCAGGCTGGGGTGACATTTTGCTGACTTATAGAATCATAGAATAGTTTGGGTTGGAAGGGACCTTAAAGATCACCTAGTTCCAACCCCCCTGCCATAGGCAGGGACACCTCCCACTACATACTTCATGTGTTTAATCCAGCAAATTAACACAAGCACGCAATGGAAACTGTAATTTTGAGTACATGGCACACTTGGTCTCTCCATGGGCATTGTCAGAAATCCAGGGTGACCAAAATTACTCCCAGAGTTGTTCCTAGAGTTGCACAGGGTAAACAAACCCTCCTGTGCATCTGGAGATGCAGCTACCTCAGCCTTTATGTCCCACTCAATCGGACACTTTCAGAAGATTTTTCTAGTTTCATAACTAGCAGTTTGGCTAGAAGAACAAGCTATTAAAATATCAGGGTTCATGCAACAGACACAAACCTCTACAAGCCAAGACAACAGAAAAGGTTTTGTTGGGGTTTTTTTTGGGTTTTTTTTTCCTCTATTGTTTTTTTTCTGTTTGGGTGACTATCCTGCAGCAGGCAAGGACGGTCACTTGGAGACCTGACTCATTGTCTGGCTCTTCTAGATCTTAGAAGATCACTGCAGACAATTTTGATAATCTCTTGCCCTTTATCACAATGCATGTTGTGTTTTACTTCTCAATGGGGGATGTATTGTAAGAGCTAAGGAGTCAGATTTAGTTCCCATATGGATTTCCTGAGAGTACTAATTGATCAGAGATCTTTAATTGTTAGTTGATTGCACTACTCCATCCTCCTGCTACCTTCAGTTTATTTTTGTTGCCCTCAATGTAGCAGAGGCATGCTCCAGCATCCTTCTTTACTTCTCAACTAATGCAGGAAACCTGAGAAAGGTTTTTCTTTCAGTTAGTTGCGTTACTTTGGTACCTGGATCTAGGGCTATCTGAGCAAGGGATTGAGTGTGCGTCTTTCATCTGAACCACTCAGCTGTCAGCTGTCAGTATTGGCACCCTTTAGTGTTATTTTTTTTCAGTCCTTGCATTTTATTGAATAATTATTTATTCTGATTATACAGGTTACCCTTTCCCTACTGCTCCTCCTGTGGATCCATTTGCAAAAATCCGAGTGGATGACTGTGGAAGATCCAAGGGATGCTTCAGGTCAGTCTGAGATAAAAGTCTGGGTACCTTTATGTTTGCAAATCATAGAATAGTTTGGGTTGGAAAAGACCTTAAAGATCATCTAGTTCCAACCCCCAATGCTGACTTTGCTGATAAAGGTTCCATGTGTTCCAATAAATGCTTGTTTTTTAAGAACACACTTTGTGTGTATTATGCTGTATTATTTGTGGAAAATAGATTATTTAAGGATGCACTTCATAGTTGTGGGTCTACAGTTATTTTCTGCTTCTTGTATTTTCATGAAGCACCTAGAGAACCAGAGCTAGAAAGGTCAACAGATTAATACTGTGTGCAATGAAATGTTCACTATACTTTTTAAGTACTATATATTCTTGAACTGAAAGAGTAATAATTGCAAACACTTAATTCATGGTATTTTATATATAGCATAATATAATACATTTTACTGTCATTATACCAAAATGTATTATTTTATTTCTTTCTTTCATAAATATAGTGAAGTTCCATAGATGGAAAGTACAAGTAAAACAGTTACATATATTTCCAATTTTGTTTAGGTATGGTAAACCTGGATGCAATGCAGAGACTTGTGACTACTTTCTAAGTTACCGTAGGATAGGAGCTGATGTTGAATTTGAGTTGAGTGCTGATACTGATGGTTGGGTGGCAGTGGGATTTTCCTCCGACAAGAAAATGGTAAGGCATGTACCATTTATGTACATGACAAGTTCTTCATGTTCTTCATGCACACGTTTTCCTGCTAAGATATATATGGTTTAGATTTGATCCAACACAAACAGAGCATATAAAGAAAAAATGGACTTGCTGAAAACAAATCACCATCTAGTAGCCAGCATTAGAACAGAAGGCCTCACATAAAACTGCCTCATCTTCCTACCATGTCCTTTCTCTTCTCTGAGAATTACAGCAATATTTTGCTTCAGGTCTGAATGTTTTTTTATTTGAAAAGCCCTCAGGGCTAAAGCAAATTCATGTGGAAACGTCCTGTCGTGCTTCAAGTTGGTGTTTCTTGGACAAAAGGCACTTCAGAAACTAAGCGGCAAATTATTTTATTCTTCGGTAGATCAGCTGACTTTCAGCAATATAAATATATTTTTCACCATTACACTGTGGAAATAATTTTCTTTCATACCTCTTGGTTGTTCCAGGGAAGTCAGAAGTGTGTGACAAAGTGAGTCCAACTGATTTAAACATACATGCTCTAAAAAGAAGTCTCATTAAGATTTCCTGTTCTCTCACATCTGGATTTTATTTTATTTGGTTTTATGCTTATTCCTGTGTTTACTTTTTCATTGAAAAGCTTTTTGAAAACACATTTTTTATTGTGTTTGAATGTGCAAAGCAGGAGCATGTACAATACAATCATTAAACAACCTCAGCAATAGAAAACTTATCCAAAGATGTTTTGTCAGTGCTCCCTGGTACAATGTTTAGGATTAAAATGCAGTTCATCATGAAGGAATTAGTGAACAGAAGTACTCCTGAGTACATGAAACACTAATGAACCTGTGTCTTAAATCACAAGTCAGAGGACAGAACTGCTTCTTGTACAGTTGTAAGCTGAAAAAACACAGAATTTGAACATCCTGGGCTAGGACCCAACACAAAAATAAATAGGAAGAGTTGTGCTGACTAAGCATTTTTGAGACCCAAAATGAGAGAAATGGAAGTAAAATTTGAGGGGAGCTGCTTTTCAGCCATTACTATACATGTTTTAAGATGGCACTGCAAATAAGCATAATAAAGATAGAAGTCTTATGTGTCATAAAGAACAGTTAATATGGTGAGAAATAGTGTTTATAATACTGTGAGAAATAGCTTTACAGCCGGATTTTGGGAAGAGTTTGGATGCCTGGAAATGCAAATTCTCCAGAGGGTTTTCAGAGCAGCTCTGTACTTTTAGGAATTTGGCCCTAAGCTGTCAGAGATCATTTTGTAACTATGATATACCTGCAGTAGATTGTGGGGTCCCATTGCCTGCACCTCATCAACCCTGCAAAAATTATTTCAGCCCGGGCATAGTGAGCAGCAATGTTAGGTCTCAGCTTCAGGTAAGAAGAATAAAGTCAGTGTGAGGTATTTGTCTTCCTCCCTCATTCTTCTGCTGGCTTCATCCTTTTTTCGTAACTTTGAGGATGCTTTGGTTTTCTGGGATATAGGGGCTGTGTCAGTAAAGTGACTGGATCAAAACAGCTTGGCTGTGAGATGAAAGCCCTAGTCAAAATTATGTGGCCTGGATAGTCACAGAAGTTCAGGGGAAAAACTATTTTGTGTCCTGAGGGGAATATTTTTTAAGTCCTGTGACCTATTTCTTTGTCTGCAATCACATTATCCTTCTCCACTTGCAGGCTCTGGTGCCCAGGCAAGGTTTTGTAATATCATTCTATTAGTTGAGATTCAGAATACTTTTTTGTTTCCTTGTAAATTTTTTTCAACATAATGATGGCTCTATTTTTGCCTCTGTTCTTAAGAGTGAGGAATTTGTTTGCAGCTGTATACAAACTAAACCTGGAAAATAAGTTATGGAGTGCAAGGACAGGCTCAAAAAATGAGAAAGGATGCTTTTAGCAGCACCAAGTTGTGGAAACTGTTCAAGCATGTGTTTTAAATTTACTTTTTCCCTCACTCTTGGTACATTTTTTTTCCAAATACACCTGGTGATATTCCCAGAGAGCTGAAATACATCCCTTTCCTCTCCTTTCCTTGTAACAAAGAACCAAGAGATGATTACACTGGCAAGCACTGTGCCTATCCTCAGCCTGACACATCAGAAAGATCACTGTTGGAGAAGTAGGGCTTGTATTCACTGAGGCACTGATACCTCTGACAGTGGCATTCACTAAAATGCCATTCATCCAACATGCACAGTGTTTAATGATCATAGAATCATAGAATGGTTTGGGTTGGAAGGGAGCTTACAGATCATCTAGTTCCAACCCCACTGCCATAGGCAGGGATACCTCCCACTAGACCAGGCTGCTCAATGCCTCATCCAACTTGTTTATAAACTTAAAAATACCATCCTAAGGCTTTCTACTCCTAAAATTAATGCCAGTCCCCGTGGGATACAGTGCTCTACCATTTTGGCAGTTACCTTGAGTAACTGCTCTAGCAACTGTCTTAATATTTCTACAAATGGCCACTACAAATAATTATCTCCCACTTCCTTCTGTCCATTGTTTCTTTGGTTGACTGTAATGCTCAGTGCTGTTTCTGCTGTGTGAAGAAGCTTGTTTTGGTTACTTTTATTCCTGCATTTTATGGTATTATAGAATGTTTTCGGTTGGAATGGACCTTAAAGATCTAGTTCCAACTCCCTGCCATAGGCAGGGACACCTCCCACTAGACCAGGTTGCTCAGTGCCTCGTCATGTTACTACACAGTAATTTTAATTTTCTCTTTGGAGATACAAGAAATTATGTTCCTTTAAGTGAACATGAGAAGAGATTAGAAAATATACTGCAATTTGTGCTATTGTTATCCCATATTTAGTTGATTCATCTCTGCTGTTTTGCTAAATAATGTTGGAACTAGATGATCTTTGCGGACTCTTCCAATCCAATATGATTCTATATTTCTGAGTATGGTTTGATGCAGTGAATTTTTTACACATCAACAATTCAAGATTGACAGTTTTTATGAAGCAGGATCCCAAAACTACACAAATTATGAAAGAATTCAGCCTTCCACTGCTCAATGAATTATATGATGTCAGGGTGATATCATGTCTTACAAATACATTAGATATGTAAAATAACTTCTTGAAAGATATAGAAGAGGATTCAGAGATATGTCTACTTAGATCTTTTCAATAGTACTGAAGAGACAAGGTTAGGGAAAATACATTTGCGTATACACACCTTTGAAAGAAGGAATGAGAGACTCAGGTTTTAAGTAGTTTTTAATTATAGAATAGTTTGAATTGGAAGGGACGTTAAAGATCATCAATTTCCAACCCCCCTGCCATAGGCAGAGACACTTCCCACTAGATCAGGCTGCTCAGTGCCTCATCCACCTTGGCCTTAAACACATCCAGAGAGGAGGCATCCACAACCTCTCTGGGCAGCCTCTTCCCGTGTTTCACTACTCTCACTGTAAAGAATTTCTTCCTTATATCTGGCCTTAATCTCCCCTTTTCCAATTTGCATCCATTATTTCTAGTCCTTCCAACACATATGCTATTAAAAAGTCCTACCCCTGCCTTTCTTTAGGCCCCTTTCAGGTATTGATAAGCTACTATGAGGTCCCCCCTGAGCCTTCTCTTCACCAAGCTGAACAACCCCAACTCCTTCAGCTTGTCTTCATAAGGCAGTTGCTGCAACCCTTTGATCATCTTTATGGCCCTACAGATAAATGAGGAAATGCTTTGTGACACTCCTGTTTTCCATCTACCCCTATGTCTTCACGGTGTAGGGAGGAGACGACGTCATGGCTTGCGTTCATGATGACAATGGAAGAGTCCGGATACAGCACTTCTATAACGTTGGTCAATGGGCTAAAGAGATCCAGAGAAATCCTGCCAGAGATGAAGAAGGGGTTTTTGAAAACAATCGTGTAACATGTCGATTCAAGCGTCCTGTCTATGTTCCCAGAGAGGAAACCATTGTAGATCTGCACTTGAGTTGGTACTATCTTTTTGCTTGGGGTCCAGCAATTCAGGGTGAGTTGATTTCTGTGCTCCTGACATGTCTTTCAATTACAATATCCTTCCTTTTCTTTAACAAGTCAGCATGAGGCTTAAAAACATAAAAAGGAAGATATGGTAAATATCAAGAGTCCTACATATTGTGTTTTCTTGGCTATATAGTTATTACTACCTCTAAATTTCATGATCATTGAGATTGGAAAAGACCTTTCAGATCATTGTTTCCAGCCATCAGCCCAACTCTGACAAGCATCATACCTTGAGCCCTTGACCCTCAGATGCTCCCCCAAGTGTGCTACACACGCAGATCACATCCCATAGTTAAATTAAGAAGAACTTCATAACTAGAAGTTCTGAATCCCTTTGAAGGATGTTTATTTCTGACTTGAATTTAGTTTGTTTTATTTAGAAGTTTAATTTCAGAATGCAGAGAAATGCACCCCTTCACCAAGAGTGCAATATTGCATGCTCCTGTGGCTTTGAAAATTGTCTACCTGTTTCTATGTTAGATTTACAGAAAAAAAAATACATCTGGTATTATTTCTTTCTCCCCTTACCTGTTCAAGGTTCTATAACTCGACACGATATAGACTCACCACCTGTATCAGAGCACGTTGTCAGTATTTACAAGTATGAAGATATTTTCATGCCATCAGCTGCCTATCAGACCTTCTCTTCTCCATTCTGCTTGCTCCTCATTGTTGCACTGACCTTCTATTTATTGATGGGAACCCCATGAGCGATGCAAAATAGCAGGAATTTGGCAATGGAAGCTTCTCAGGATGGACTGCTACATGGATGGACAATGCATTTTTCTATTGGAGTTTATATCACGCCACCACCATCGTCTGGCTGTTTTTGAACATAGTTAGCTTCTCAGAAGAACAAAATAACCATCTCTTTTGAGTGGCGGAGTCATGGCCAATAATTTAAGAATAGTAGTGACCCCGTAGGAGAATATTTTCAGTGTTGTGACTACTTGCTTAAAGAAAAGGAGACTTTTGTAAAATCAACATGAGTGCATGATGTATGTTGGAAAAGGTGCTTGTATGTGTGATTATGTCAATTTTGAGATAGACGTCTTATCAAATGACAAAATAGCCTTCCAAAAAGCAAATTTGGGGAAATATTATAAGGCTGTTTGGTAGTACTGATGCAGGCAGCACAACCTCAAGTGCTGTTTCTGAACTTAAGGTAAGGATAGCAGCACAACAGCATAAAAGCTGCCCTTTGGTAAAGGACACTTCTCCCAGATGTTTTTATATTTATCAAGGTTTACTTGTTCTGATACTTTCCAAAAGTAAACTTTTATTATCATGCATCAACATGATTTTTTTTTCAGTGGAAAAGTTGCGGGGAATGTCTTTATAACATTAGTTATAGCCTTATTGAAAGAAATGGCTACTTCTTTCATGGGTGAGATAAATCTGTTTAAACAAAGGAGAGGAAGAATACAGTAATGTAAATTTTCCATACGTAGAAAAAACAGATGTAAGTATGAAGAAGATAGACCTTTCCAAGAAGCCATGGTACATCCTCCCAATAGATTAAACCATTTTCTTTTTGTGAAAAAACAGTAATATTGCAGACATGTAAATATGTTTCTAAGCAGTTGTGTAGTAGTAAGAAGTAATCTGTTTTTCTGTGTTTTATGCCTGTGTATCCTATTCATGTCAAGGATTAATATGGGCAGCTGCTGTTAACTTACAAAGAAATGGAAATATAATTGAGATTATTTGGTAGGAAAGGTAGGGATTAATAAGAAGCCAAGTATGTTTAGTTTCATCAAACTATTGTTAAAATGTGGAAAAAGATATGCTAAGGAGAAAAAGCATTACATTTTTTATCAACTATAAATATTTCCAAGAGAAGTGGTATTACTGAAATTGAGAATGTCAAGACGTATTTATAAGCTACAGACCATGATAAAAACCTTTGATTTCTTGTGAAGAATTTCTGTTCTTCACTAATAGGAAGTGTAAGACAAATATATATGTTGTAGTCAAGTGTGCTTAGATAAGGTTGCTCATTCACTTCACAACTTGCATTGAAATTCTATTGAAATAGAATTAAAAATTGAATTGTGCCAAAGTGATATCCTTGAGGACTCTGTAACACAGGACTGGGTGAAGTATGTGATTAACTGCTTTGTTGGGATTGCATAATTTTTCACAGACTGAAGTTTGTCAGCTAATTATTTTTATGCTCAGCCTTCTTCAGATCTGTGCTTAAAGTATATGAAACAGGTTTGAAGAGGAATTATCTCCATTGCAAACACTTTATCTATTTCCAAAAGAAGATTACCTTAGCAATATATTCTGCCATTAATGTCTTTAAGAATATGTTCACTTAAAATCACTGCACTAGAGTTCAGGAAGGGGGAGAAAAATTCAAAATTAAGTGAACTTTAAAAGTGGCTATAGTAGATTGATTTAGGGTAAATGACTTCTCTCAAGTTAGATAGCATAGTCATCATGTGATGAAATGTGGCATGAAGATCACCTAATAAAGAAGATAGACTTTGGTCCATCTTGGCTGTAAAATTAAGCCTTAAGATTGACTGAAGCAGAGAGCTGAAGCCTTAGATAATGAGTTTTATATTTAGCAACCAGGGGAAGAAATTATTAGGGCAAATTCTTTTTCCTTTGTGTGAATTTGTAGTCAGCTGAGATACTGCAGTTCCCTCTCAGAGATCCCAGCTCTTCAAAATAGCTTCAGGGTTGCTGAAGTTTATGGCCTTGTATTTACTGTTGTAGTTGCAGGTACTTATCTGATTACTTACTAAAGGGCTAACCTATTAACTGAAAGGTACTGAAGTAGTGTAGAAACCCAGTTTGGCTCCTCTTTTCTTCTTTGATATGATGCTGGGTTTAGGATTGCCTGGCTGGACAGGTTCATTAAAGATGATAACAATGAGGTGCAACATGCATAGAGCTACTTTCCACTTGCACAGAATCTGCTGTGAAGTTCAGGCTCTGAAGCAACAGCAAATTCAGAACAGAGGGTACATCCCCTACAAAGAATAAACTGCTTCAGTCTCCAGCTCTTCTCAGGTAGGATGAAAATAATTTTTTGCCTTTTTCAGGTGATTTGTTAAGCATGCTGTCATCAAATTTTTCTCTTGTTGAAGTAATAGCAGAAACGTGCCCTTCAAAGTACTTGATTAACACCAATGAAATATTTGTAAGCAAACAGGAAGAATAAAAATCCAAAACAAGCAGCACAGCAATCTATTTTTTGGCCTCTCACGTGATGGCTGAGGTTTAGATAAATAACTAATGAGCTGTTCCAAAATTTTACAAACTATTGGGATGAGTTGGGATAAGTTTCTTATAGTAAATGAAATTTTCTGCCTGAGAGTTGCTCTTAGAGTGAGCAAAAGCAGTAGCAGGAGATTCAAATTGATATAGAAGGTGCAAGTGCTTAAAAAGTAGTAGTTGTGAAGAAATATGAGAAAAAAAGGCCATAAGAGAAATGTTAAGGCTTTAATTCACTGGTCTTTAACTGTAATCTTAGCATTTGAGTGACCTTAGAAACTTGACATGCAAGGTGTTTTGTTTTACATGGCTTTTTTCCCTTTTATTTTTGACAAGTGGGTTTGATCTAGATGATCTTCAAGGTCCTTTCTAATCCAAACCTGATCTGTGTTACTTCAAGGTAACTTTCTTCAAAGTAATTGTTAAACAATTAGGACATTTCAAATTGGTTTTCAGGTTTCTCTAACAGGTATGTTAGGGTTTAACCCCAGCCAGTAACTAGGACCACACAGCCACTTGCTCACCCCTCTCCCCTTCCAATAGGATAGGGGGTTGCTAGTTAAAAAAAACCTGTATTACCACCCATTGCTCAGTCTGTCCATCTATTCTAGAATGATTTATACTTAAGGTTTGTAAGCTGGAAATCAGCTGTTTTGATTTGTGACAATGCCTGTCACAAAGGGACCTTTTTTTTGGCTGTTGTGTCTGACTATTGCTCCACTAGAAATAATAAGTTTGACCTGAAATTGAATTAATAATACACAGGAAATGAAAGAGATAAAAATAAACAGACAGAGAAGACTTGCAGAAAGTTGTGGGAGTTTTCTTGGTTTTCCTTTTTTTTTTGCTGGAATCAAATAGTTGTGTATATTTTTATATACAGGTGAGATATCCCTAGATGCTAATTAATTTCTCTCAAAAAAACCCCAAAAAACTAGCTGATTTGATATTGTCATTGGATACCAGATGATGGTTTCGTCAAAAATCAGTTATTATAAGGGAATTACTGTAGTTTTGCAAGAGAACATATTGATGAGAAAAAATTTGAAACCCCTTTGCATCCTTCTTGTCTTTTTTGATTACTTTTGTAATACTTGAAAAGCGAGAAAATGAAACCTTGTGCTCTTCCTAATCTGAGGAAACCCTACAGATTTAGTTAGAAACCCTACAGATTTAGTTAAAGTTGTCAAACCTGCATTTGGTGCTGACTTTTCCAGCTTTCAACACAGGGATCAGAAATTACTAGAATGTAGTATTCGAAACCCAAGCAGTGGTTTTGAAGCTTGGTTGTGACACTATGTCCTGGCTCTGAACTAAGAAGAGCCCTGCAACTGCCTCCTCACATAGAATGGCTACTGCAAAATGGAAATAATGTAAGCCATCCTACACCAAATCCCTTAAATATCCTCTTTTTCCAGACTCTGGATGGTGTTCCTACTGTGAATGCTCATGTCTAGTCTTCCCCCAAAAAGTATAATGTTCCTCATCACCAGCCTATGTCCTTTCACCACCTCCAGAGATGCCTCTAAATAAAGAGATGATCCGGAGAAATCTTAGCCCAGAGGAGTGAAGAGGAGTTAGTAGGGAAAAAGGACTGATACCCAACTGTCTTCATTGTTATCCAGGCCTCAAGCTGAAATCTTTGAAATTGCTGATAACCCAGTTATCTGCAAGTAAAGAACCACTGTAAGTTTAAGACACAAGAACCCCTATTTTTTTGTCTGTCTTCTCCTTACTTTCACTTCTATCCATTTATAAAGAAGCAGAATATTCTCCACCCTCAGGTCCTTCTGTTCATTTCTGAAGGTTTGCATCAGGCTGTGTGCTAGAGGCAGAATTAAAGTTTATATGCAAACTTTGTAACTTTTATCAGCATTTAAATTGCATTTTGTGACTCCCTTGCTTTCTTGGTTTGAAACACCAATGCGTAGCAGGTGGGTTACCCCCTAGTCTCTATCTCCCCTCCCCTTTTTTTTTTTTTAACACCTTGAGTAGTTTTCCCAAGGAATAGTATTTGAAGTATTTGATAACAGCTTTAGGAGAAGTAAACACGTATTTCACAGAAGAAAGGCCAGGAGGGATGAGGCATTGAGCAACCTGGTCTGGTGGGAGGGGTCCCTGCCTTTGGCAGGGGGGTTAGAACTACATGATCTTTATGATCCCTTCCAACCCTAACTATTCTATGATTCTATGATAACCTATTGTGAGAGTGGAAGTATTTCATGCAAAGTATAACTTTGTAATGAGCCTTAGGTTTATGCTAGAAGTGGGAAAATATTTTAATGTTATTTTGGTGCTTTGTGGAGATGTGTATGTGCATAACTTGCATGAACTGGCATCCTCTGCTTCAGTTCTGACTCCACAGCATGTAATGAGCAGGAGAAGCAGTTTCTTTCAATGCCATACAGTGAGACCCCAATAGCTGACAGCAGAAGAGTGAAGGGTCTGGTGGGGAGACTGAATGACAAGAAAGACTAATAGTTCTTGCATTTCCCTATTTTTTGTATGAACTTACACATGGCAGAACATGTCTGGAGCTTTAAATCACAAGCAAACATTATATGATTTGAATAGAAGGACCAGACTTTAATGAGAATTTAGCTTTTCTGCAGGCTCTCATTCATGTAACAGCTGATGTGGGCACAAATTTGGATGGTGCCTCCAGATGTGATCTCATGTCATACTCCAAGGGAAGAACTGGCTGCTCTCTCTTGCCCTTGAAGGTATGAAAACCTGTCAAGACCTTGCAGACAATAGTGACCATTGGTTGCTGCATAGGTACCTGGCCATTTTACAAACAACTGCTCCAGCTGTTCAGGTATAAAGAGGTGGAAGCTCTAGATCTTGTCTTAACTGGTTTCATTGTCTATGCCACTAATTAAACTTCCTTATCCATTTTTTATCAGTGTCTTAGAGCCTAATGCAGCTCTCCCACAGCCTGCTCAGCACAGACATGGATCTAACTGGAAAATTTTAAAGAAAATCTCAAATTCCTGAGTATAAAAACTAATCAAAAGAAAATAATTTGTATTTATTAACCATCTGCTATTTTTTCACCACATTTTTAAAATCTAGTTATTTTTGTGTAATTTAAATGTTGAGGTACATAGTTTCTGCAGATACAGAGCAGGGCCAACGTAAACTTTTCTAAACCTCATTAGTGCAAAATAATCAGCTCAGTACCTTCCACTTTAATTTTTTGTTTATTACTATGGAGAGTTTAGTAAAATTATGCATCCTTGAACTTAGTTATTTAACTTAGCTAATTTGGTTTTAGATACAGTGTAAATTTAAAATGTCAAGAAGCTTGAGTGCATTTTGTGGACCTGATAGATGTGAAAAGGCAGACTAAAATCTGTGATTTGAATTGGCAGTGGCAGTAAATCCCTGCAAGGAAAGGGGTGGGTTTGGGTTGGATTCTTTTTTTTTTGGATTGCACTCACAGAATATCTTAGGCTGGAAGGGACCTATAAGTATCTTGGAGACTCCCTTCTCCTGGCAGAACTACCTAAAACTAAGCCATATGACTAAGGGCATCTTCCAGGCACTCCTTGAACTCTGACAGGTTTGATGCCATGACCCTGGGAAGCCTGTTCCAATGACTGTCCACCTTCACAGTGAAGAACTTTTTCCTGATGTACCTCATGAACTTAGAATCATAGAAACTTCCTCTGGTGCAGCTCCATAGTCGTTTATGACTGTTGCTTTTGCCCTTCTTCTGTGTTTCTTATCTAAGCAGGAATGTTCTTTCAAACCCATGTGAGGTGGAATACGTGCAGGACTTCACAGGCTGTGTTTTAGGACAGCTGCACATAGCTACACATAGGCTAGTCTTGACCTGCAATTAGATGCATAAGAATGTATTTACAAGGTGAATTTTTATATGGCTCTCTTAAGAAACTTCCCAAAAGATATTGTGCTTTTTATAGACTTGAACATTACAGAATTAACTGGAAGGAGTAATTTTCCAAATGACACTTGCTCAGATTCATGTTTAGATTTTTAAAGCAGTAAGTGTTTTTTTCAAAAGTGCTGAACAACTGGAAATTCTTAATGCTCCAATGCGTACTCAGGGCATTTTATGGCAACTGATGATTGCAAATTGGCCTAATTTAGTTTCACATCTCTCTCAAGGTTCATCCAGTTCAATTTCATAAGATGGCATTAGTGGAAGACTTAAGTAAAGGAACAATTCACTTAGGCTGCATGCCAAGGCACAAAAACCTTCTTGCTGATTTTTCACAACAGTGATCTGTAAAGTTTAGCTAACTGAAAAAATATTTTCCCCAGAACTGATAGTTAGATAATGGAAACTTGCTGAAGGTATTTTTGTATGTGTGCACATAAGTCTGTTAATTATACAAGGGAGTTTAAAAGCAAAAGAGCAAACTTTGCCCTTTTGGAAATAAAAGACGACAAAACACAGAATCCAACATGTTTCCTGACTCCTGACTGACTCTCTGGGGGGCAGAGTGATGCAGAAGAATATGTAACCTGAGATGTTACCTGCAGTGTAGAGTTTTTATATATTAACATTTCTCCGCCTTCTAGGGTACATTAATTGGCCTCACATCAGTATTTTTACAGTATTATTTTAATTTTTTTCCAGGCAGGGTGAAATGAGGTTAAGTTCAGTAAGTCAAGAAAATACTGTTGTAAGGATAAGGATAGTGGGGGACCCTCATAGTAGCTTATCAACACGTGAAGGGGGCCTACAGAAAGGCTGGAGTAGGACTTTTTAATAGGGTACAGGATGGCAGGACTAGAGGTGATAGATGTAAATTGGAAGAGGGGAGATTTATGATGGCCAGAGACACTGTGGATGCCCCCTCCCTGGAGCTGTTTAAGGTCAGGTTGGAAGAAGGATTGAGCAGCCTCATCTAGTGGGAGGTATTCCTGCATATGGCAGGGGGGTTGCAACTAGGTGATTTTTAAGGTCCCTTCCAAACCAAACCATTCTATGACCTGCTTAGATCTAGGAGGAAAACGTCTTATTATTTAAGTACCACATATGACATCTGCTTTTGCAGATTTCCCTTTTTTTTTTTTTCTACAGTTGGTGATATGAAACCAGTGATTAAAATTGGAAGAGAAAAAAATTGTCATGACAGATTTTTTTCTAAGGCTGTAGTATCATGTAAATCTTGGCACATGTAGTCAAAGATGAAACTCCAAACCTATTAACTAGTCAGAAAATGAAATGGTGGGACCCTAATATTTGTTTATGGTGTCTGTAGCCATTATTTATGCAGATATATTCTGTCAGTACATTTGAAGCATCATGAGCACTGTTTAGGTTAAAGCAGATGCTTGAGATATGCCTTGATATTTCTGATTAACGTATTCCAACGTCTGGTTTGCTTTAACCTCATTACAAGGAAGCAGGCTGTCTTAACAATGTTGACTCTTGCCAGTTTGTTTTGTGTTACATGAAGTGTAATGGTTGAACCATGCTTATTTTTTGACTTGGTTCAGTGATCTCGAGGCTCATACAAAGATAAAACATACAAGTAGGTGACTTGTAACTGTAGTGCTAAGTGGTGTTCTGCATTCTTTATGCTGGGCTCTGTGTGCCAAGACACAACACTCATGTGAAGTCAGTAAGCATTTGATTGGGAAGAATTTGATTTTACACTGCTTGCTTTGTTTCTTGAGTTTGTAATACTGCTACCCTGTAGTTGCAAGCTGCAAGACAGGATAGATCTCATGTGTAGCAGCTTCTTGTG
This sequence comes from Turnix velox, assembly GCA_013400935.1. Taxonomy (NCBI): domain Eukaryota; kingdom Metazoa; phylum Chordata; class Aves; order Charadriiformes; family Turnicidae; genus Turnix; species Turnix velox. Next base: position 54,461 of record VZTY01000706.1, on the reverse strand, counting down.
TGCCATCGAAGTGATGAGGATCAACAGAGCTCTTAAATACACTCAGAGGGTCTTAATTATGTTCCATTTATGTTACGTAACATTTGATGGATTGATAGGCATTTTGGCACAAATCTGATGAGGCCAAAATAAAGAATATTTACTCAGATCTCTGTGTATCCAGCTCTTGTTTCATGGATGCAGCCACTGGTACAAGGTATACACTTTAAAGATTACAGATTTTTTTTTTTATTTGATCCTACTGCTCTTTAAATTGTATTAGTATATATTAAGCATTTTTCATTAGCCTGAAGAGGGTATCACTTTGGCATTGAACTGAGTTGAACTAATGAAGAGACCCTCAATTGAATGATCACAAACACAGGTTCAAACAAACAACAAGCCTCTCGAGCGGGGTTAAGGCATTATTTTCTAAATATGCAGGCCAGTGCTGACACCTTGTGGCTTCATCACTTAGTTATTTCACAGCTTCATGGGGGTGAAAGTTGATGAGGTGTAAATCATGATCAACTTGCTGTTGCTTACTGCTGTCTGTCTCCTTTGATTCATGGCACCTTGGTACCCAGTATTTTGGTATCCCATATAAGACAGCTTGTAACTTTGGGCTGTGCTGACTGCACGATGAGTGAGTAAGAACTATGAGAGACTAAGATCTCCTGAAGGAAACTCTGAAAGCTTCAGTTCGGTGTGCAAAGTCATGGGCACCTTGTGTTGGAAGCCAGAAAGTCACAAACTTCTTTATTTCCTTCTCCATAGGAGAGCACTGAGGACTATAAATACCACAATAACACATAGAAACATCGAATAGCTTGGGTTGGAAGGGACCTTAAAGATCACCTAGTTTCAACCCCTCTGCCATGGACAGGGACACCTCCCACTGGATCAGGTTGCTCAGAGCTAAAAAGAAAATACTAGCCTTGGTCTTTGTCTAGGAAAAAGACTCCTCAGATGGACCAGAATCCATAATGACAACAGAGCTAAATTTATTTGGTATATAAGTAGACAGTCATAAACTCTCCCTTCTCTCCCTCTGCCTAACTAGGCTGGGGGGCTAGCAGACCTTCTGGCCTTTCTCCTCCCTCCGTGTTCCCTTGGAAAATGCAACTCATCAGTGATGCCTGCAGCAGAAACACCAGGAGGAGCATCCCTCAGGCCCACAGGAGGGAGAGGAGGGGGGGGGAAATGGTGGCTGCTGTCCTTCTACACTGGTGTATAGGAGAGGGGGCGGAGGGGGCTGATTTGGAACAGCTTGGGTGGGAGGAGTCTCCAGTGGAGCCCAGGTGTGAGAGATTCGGGGAAAATAGGCTGGAAAAAAATTGTTGTGAGGCAGAAGCAGGAGATGGGGGAAAAGAGTGATACGTGGAACCTGCCTACAGGCAAACTGGGGGGAAAAATGTAAGGACTTGAGGGTTCACCATGAGGGTGGTGAGACCCTGGAACAGGTTTTCCCTGAAGGCATCCCAGGCCAGGCTTGCTGAGGATCTGAGCAATATGATCTAGTTCAGAATGTCTCTGCCCATGGCAGGGGGTTGGAACTAGATGATCTTTAAGGTCCCTTCCAACCCAAAACATCCTACGATTCTATGATTTACATAAATCCTAAAAAGGAAAAAAAAGAAGACGTGGGTGTAGCTTCTCACCCACACAGAGGTATACAGCCTCTCTGGTTTGTTCTAGAGTATATGCTGCATTTGTCATTCAGACTAAAGAGAAAGATCCCTCGAGGTGGGTAGCGGAGTGTGTGTTATGGTAGTGTTAACAATAGTTTTAGTGCTTCCTGAAGGGCTGTTTTAAGTTGTGAAAGGAAAGCTCTGAGTAACACAGTATTGGCAGTTAAAATCTTGCGTATTCCTGCCCTCACAAAACTTGCTCAGACAAAGCATATTTAATAATAGAGGCATTTAGACCACCTCTGACCATGCATGGACAGAGGGCTAGTGTATGTCAGATGCAGGAAATTAGCTCCTCCTAAGGTTATTTGCAAAAGAAAAAAAAAAAGATTGACGCAATATAATGTCACAAACATCAGGCCTAAAAAAGCCAGAAAGAGCAGCCACTTTTTCAGTGAGCTTTGTTCCCAGTAAAAGTGCAGATGCTTCCTTGTTAAATAATTTGATGCCAAAACACGTTCAGACAAGGCAAAATTCTTCAGCTGGTCTAACCAGTCTCGATCTCCACCTTGCAATGACACTGCAAATTACAGAACCATGGAAAGGCTTGGGTTGGAAGGTTCCTTAAAGATCATCTAGTTCCAGCCCCATCAACTCCTAAGAGATCATAGAATCATAGAATCAAAGAATAGTTTGGGTTGGAAGGGACCTTAAAGATCATTGAGTTCCAACCCCCCTGCCATAGGCAGGGACGCCTCCCACTAGACCAGGCTGCTCACTGCCTTGTCCAGCCTAGTCTTGAACACCTCCAGAGAGGGGGCATCCTCACCTTCTCTGGGCAACCCATTCAAGTGCTTCACCACCCTCACTGTAAAGAATTTCTTAAGTCCAGTCTAAATCTACCCCCCTCCAATTTACATCCATTGTTTCTAGTCCTCCCATCCTATATTATGTTAAAAATTCCTTCCCCTGCCTTTTTGTAGGACCCCCTCAGGTACTGATAAGTTATTATCAGGTCCCCTCTGAGCCTTCTCTTCTCCAGGCAGAACAACCTCAACTCCTTCAGCCTCTCTTCATAAGGCAGTTGCTCCAGCCCTCTGATCATCTTCGTGGCCCTCCTCTCGACCCACTCCAAAGCTCAATGTCCTTCTTATGTTGAGGCCTCCAGAACTGGATGCAGTACTCCATGTGGGGTCTCACCCGAGCCCAGTAGAGCTCCAGCCTTGAGTAGAGCTGAGCCCCATCCAGTCTGGCCTTGAACACCACCAGGGATGGGGCATCCACGGCTCTTCTGGCAACACATCCCAGTTTCTCACCACCTTCACGGAGAAAAATTTTTAAGCAACATCTAAGCTAAATCTGCACTCCTACACTACCCCTTGTCCTAATCACTACACATCCCTGTAAAAATTAATTCTTCAGCATTTTTGTAGCCCTTCTTCAGGTACTAATAAAAAGAAAGGCAGGACAAGGCACTGAGCAGCCTGGTGTAGTGAGGGTTGGTATTTGATGATCTTCCAAGGTCCCTTCCAACCTGAACTATTCTATGATTCTGTGATTCTATACTCCTAACAGGTAGGCTCCTGAGAGGTCTCCCAGAAGCCTTATGTTCTCCAGCCCCAACTCTCTCCACTTATCCTCATGTGGAGAGGTGCTCCAACCCGCTGATCATCCTCCTGACTGGATGCCCCCCAGCAGGTCCATATCCTTCTTGTGCTGAGGAAGGCAGAGCTGGACACAGTCACTCCAGGTGAGAGCAGAGCAGAGGTAGGGAATCAGCTGTCCCAAACTGCTGACTGTGCTTCTTTTGATGCAGCCCTAGGATGGGCTCAATCACATTGAGCTTCTCACCCCCCATCATAGTATAGAATAGTTTGGGTTGGAAGGGACCCCAATGATCATCCAGCTCCACTCCCCCTGCCATGGGCAGGGATACTAGACCAGGTCGTCCAGTGCCCTACCCAGCCTGGCCCCAAACACCCCCAGGGAGGGGGCATCCACAACCTCCCTGGGCAACCTGCCCCAGTATCTCACCACCCTCTTTACTGTCAATAGGCATTACATCATAGAGTAATTATACTGCAAAAACCATTAATATAAACTGTTACTAGTCCATTACCAGACTGGAGTACAGAATGGTGCTCTTCCCTCAATAAGCCTTTTGGCTTCTCTTAGCCAAAAGGGATGTGAAAGGCATTATTTCTACAGCTAAATGGGACAGCACCGAAGAGATGTGAACCGACTGTTAAGTCCATGCTTGGGCACAGTTAAGTCTGAAAAACTTGCAGCAAGGCTTCAGGAAAGAACAGAGCAGCTGTGAGGAGCAGTGGTGGGGCACAGTGTAATCCAGGTATTGATGTTATAATTCTTAGTTGTCACCATCCTAAACTCATAGGCATGGGCAATCTTTTGTGCCAGAAGCTTTTCAATAAAGTTCAGCATTTTCTTGCTAGTGATGCTCCCAAGGATTTGGAGGTTATTCAAGCACTTTGCATTTATTGCTGTTAAATATTGCATCAGTTCCATCACCTGAGCATGAGAACTACATATTATACCTATTACTTGCTCATTTGGCCTGCTTCATCAAGGAGTGGAGTTTTAAAATAAGGCCCACGATCAAAGGGCTGGAGCAACTGCCTTATGAAGACAGTCTGAAGGAGTTGAGGTTGTTCAGCTTGGTGAAGAGAAGGCTCAGGGGAGACCTCACAGTAACTTATCAATACCTGAAGGGGTCCTACAGAAAGGCTGGGGTAGGACTTTTTAATAAGGTGTATGATGGAAGGACTAGAAATAATGGATGTAAGTTGGAAGGGTGTAAATTCAGGCTAGATATTAGAAAGAAATCCTTTACAGTGAGGGCAGTGAAACACCAGAAGAGGTTTCCCAGAGAGGTTGTGGATGTCCCCTCTCTGGAGATAGTTAAGGCCAGGCTGGACAAGGCACTGAGCAGCCTGATCTAGCGGGAGGTATCTCTGCCTATGGCAGGGTGGTTGGAACTAGAAGATCTTTAAGGTCCCTTCCAACCTGAACTACTCTATGATTCTATAATAAATAAGTTTTTTAGAGGAAAACGTCCCGGAGCTTCTCTCAACTCAGCTTCCAGGGACTCCAGTCGCAGCGGGGATGGGAGAGTGCTGTCCGAAGGAGCGAGCTGCATCGCAGGAGCGGGACGGGGACCCGAATCAAACCGCGGAGCTCCAGCCCTCGGAACCCTTCTTCAGCAAAACATCCCGCCCAGCCAAGGCCCACCCTCGGCAAGGGCGGGGGAAAAGACCCCCCAGAACACCGGGGCGGGCCCTGCCCGCGGGAGTGAGGGCGGCCGCCAGGCTCTCCGGGAGCGGAACTACATTTCCCGGCATCCCCCCCCGCTGGCAACTCCCTTTCCCTGCGGGGTTGGGCGCAGGCCTGTGCCTGGAGTCGTACGGGCACACTACACTCTCCGTCCGCTTCTTAGCGCCCTCGCTTCTGCTAGAGGCAGCGGCAGCCGGGAGTGGGGCGGGAGCTATGGCTGACAGCGGGGAGACCCCGGTCGACGCTCCTTCGGGTTCGCCAGCGGAGAGGCGGCGGCGGGGGCCGGGCGGCTCCTCCAAGGCGGCTGCCGGCGGGGCGGACGGCGCGAAGGAAGGGGAGGAGGAGGAGGAGGCGGCGGCCGCGGCCATGCCGCGGCTGCCGCTGGTAAGCCCGGGAGTAGCGGCGATGTCGCTGCCGCGGCTGGAGAAGCCCATCAAGCAGGCCTTCTACAACACCGGGGCGCTGCTGTTCGCGGGGCTGTGCTGCGGCGCCGCCGTACTGGTCTACTTCATCCTGGAGGCCTTTCTGCGGCCGCTGCTCTGGGCTGTACTCTGCGGCACCTTTCTCCACCCCTTCAAGAGCTCCTTGACGGCGCTGGGCCGCCGCTGGCTCGGTCGCCTGCATCGCTCCCGCACCCCGGTGCTGCTGGCTGCCCTCCTTCTCCCCATCTGCTTCGCCAACTACGGGGTGGAGGCGCTGGGCGAGCAGGTGCTACGGCGCCGGCGGCTCCTGGTGCTTCTGGGGGCCGGGGGGCCGGTCCTCTACGGGCTCTACTGCCTGGGCAGCTCGCTGGGCGTGCAGGTGCTGCTGGCCCAGGCTGCCCTCCTCATCTGGCAGGGGCTGGACTACTTCAGCAGCCTGTGGGTGAGTCCCTGCCTGGGGCCCAACGGGGATCTGGGGGCGGCTGGGTTCTCTCTAGGGCGGGGGAAGGCGGAGAAGGGCTGTTGTCCCCTCCGGGGCTCTGTGGGGGGGGGCAGCTACCGGTCACGGCGCCGACCGCCATCTCACTTGTTGCGCGGCGGCGGGGAGGGGGTTGCGGGCATTTATAGTCGTCAGCCGCCTGTTTGAAGCGGCAGTTTCTTGTTTTTTTTTTTTTTCCTTCCTC
>VZTY01000706.1:16732-48442 GCA_013400935.1 Turnix velox | reverse complement strand
GTCGTCCGCCGCCTTTTTTAAGCAGCCGTTTCTTGTTTTTTTTTTTTCTCCTCCTCTTTCCTCCCCCTTCCCTTCTTTCCTCCCCCTTCCCTTCTTTCCTCCCCCTTCCCTTCTTTCCTCCCCCTTCCCTTCTTTCCTCCCCCTTCCCTTCTTTCCTCCCCCTAGCAAATAAACTAGTAAAAACAGCTGTTGTTTTCACTTAGCTTTTGGTTTTTTTCTTTCTTTTCTGACAATAATTAACAATCTATTTGAAGTAAATGAATTTTTCAAAGCACTGGAGATTAGTAAGGTGTACTTAACAACGGTAAGTGTAGGGTATAACATATGGGCAAGAACAACCCTGTGTGTCAGTATAAGCTAGGGACTGAGCTGTTAGAGAGCAGTGTAGGAGAAAGGGAATCTGGGGGTCCTGGAAGACAGTAGGATGATCATGAGCCAGCAGCGTGCCCTTGTGGCCAAGAAGGCCAATGCCATCTTGGAGTGTATTGGAAGAGGCATAGTCAGTGGGTGGAGGGTACTGTTGGAGAGAGGCCGTCACAGAGCCACGAAGATGGTGAAGGGATTAGATGATCCTCCCTTCTGAGTAAAGGCTAAGGGAGTTGGTCTCTTTAGCTTGGAGGAGACTGAGTGTTGACCTCGTTAATATTTATAAAAATGTGAAGGGTGAGTGTCAGGAAGATGGAGCCAGGCTCTTCACAGTAACTTCCAGTGATAGGACTCGGGGCAGTGGGTGCAAGATGGAACCGAGGAGGTTCCGCAGAAATAAAAAAAACTTTTTCAAAGTGAGGGTGAGAGAACAGTGGCACAGGCTGCCTAGAAAGGCTGTGGGGTCTCCTTCTCTGAAGACATTCAAAACCAGTCTGTATGCATTCCTGTGTGATCTAGTCTAGGTGTTCCTGCTCTGGCAGGGGATTGGACTAGGTGGTCTCTTGAGGATACTTCCAATCACCGATACTCTCTGATTCTGTTTGTGAGAGTGTGATTTATGTGGTTGTGTGTGTGATTGACATGTTTGGATTGCTTAGTGTTAAAGGCTTTTTTTTAAGCTGCTCCGGCTTAATGACACCCCACTCCCCCATGGGTGGAAAATGAGATACACCGTTGGTTTCATGAGAACGCATGTGAAAGTAAAACCGGAAAACTGTCTAAACTCAATTTTCTTAGTGTGATCTAGAGAGAGAAACTATGAACAAAAAAAAAAATTAATAAGTTTGTTCAGCAATCTAATTTTGAATTTCACCTGTTCTTTGGATAATTAGTTTTATTCCCTTGGTAGATCTGATATGTCAAACACACCTTTGGAGGTGTATACCAGAAAAATAATAGTTCTCCTGAATGTGTTGATGGAGGATATTTTGAGCAATTTCTAGTGAGAATAGGATGGACTGTTGAATGTAGGAAGAAGACATTTTCTTGACTTTCTTTTATGAAGTGTTGTCATACTCTGGAAGATGTCAGGGGAGCTATGCTTCTGGTCTGTTTTGTCATCAGAAGTGTAACTAGGAATGGAAAGGTAGAGAGATGTACAATCTCTTTACAAAGTGGCAAAATAGATCCCTCTTCACTGGGAAGGATGTGAGCTTGGCTTGGTACTGATGGAAAGCTTTGATTAGTTGGTACACAATTTACTTGGTAAGCATTGGCCTGCCTGTTATATGTTTAACAAGTCAGTTCTGTTGGTATACTAACCAACTTCATCACGTCCATTTCTTGTTTTCAAACTTGGTTAATTAAACTGCCCTTACACCATGTAAATATCCACTAAAGGAATTTCCACTAATTTAATGTGGTGATTGTGGTTGTGACACACTGCTGGGTGTTTCTGTTTTGTTTAGCAGTGGTCCCATACTTCTGTTTTGTGCTGCTGCTTCTGATACAATGTTTATGTTCAGTGAAGTGCCGAAAGGCTTTACCTGGCTAAAAGACAGAAAGCTCCCTGAACTCTTGTGACTTGAGTTCCTTGGGAAGATTTTTGGTTTATGTCAGAATAATTGACCATGGCCTTCCTTAAGCATACCACTTGCAATAGCTTTCAAAGCAGGCTGCCTGTGTCTCTTTCTAGAGCCCTATATGGGAAACAAACTGTGGACTTCTCTTTATAGTTAAACTCAGTTAAGCCTGGCATCATCTGTATGCTTTATAGGGTTGTCTTAGTCCCTTTAAAAAAAATGCTGTTACCTGATTTGTATTATCTCAGAGCTATAGCAGGATAATGTTTTATCCATACTTCTGAAGACCTTCTGAAGATCTGAGTTAGATCAGTTAATGGTATCTGCTTTAACTTCAGTTAAGCTTTTTAAAGCCGTTTAATTGCCATGTTACGTTGCAGAACTCTGCATGCATACAATCTGCTTCTTAGCAGCACACTAAGCCAATCTAGATTTCTGTGTTTCGAAATATTTAGATGTAAAATAACTTCAATAACATAAGTACATTTTCCCGTTGGACAGCAAGGAACACTTGCTTGCCATGATATGATGAATAAATCATTTGTTGGAAACATAAAAGAGATGAAGAAGCATGGCTTGTTTTAAGTGTGAGAGGAGACATAGTAGTACATTTGTTTACGGTAGTTTTCATTTTGTGAACTATGAATGTCTGCTTCAGCCACCAGTGAGTTCACTTTGGTCTGTAAAGGTGCATGCTGGGTTTTTTTTCTTACTTGGAGCTTTGTCACACCTGCTTGTCCCTGGTGCTTACAGAGAACATCAACATGGATGGTTCCCTTCTGCCTTTCTCATTCCCTCTTGTGCTGAGAAGTGAAAGGATGCCTGTCATAATTTGTCTGAAAACAATGAATTATTGGGGTGCTGATTTGATGTTACCTAACTGAAGGTGCTTTTATGGTATCTACTGGAGTCTGATACAGAAGCAGAAATTCTCTTTGGTTTCAGTAAAAAAAAAGGCTTCTCTAAATGAGACAATTACATGTGATAATGGCTTAGTAAATCGTGTTTAGGCACCAGTATGTTACAGAACTTTCTTTTATTGTTGTCACTATTTGTCCTCAAATTTGGGAAATGAGGATACGCAAATGTCTGTATACCTACTGGCAAGATAGGAGTTAGTTATATACCTCTATTAGATGTAAACCTCTGTTAAGCTGTTAGCTAGATGATTACGAAACACTTGAAGAACATTTGAATAACAAGTCCAAGATCACAGGGTAGTCTACAAGAATCTTGTTGGAGTCTCCTCTTTTTATTTCCCTTTGTTCCTTAGAGTTCCTTCATCATCTTTAAAGCATCTTGACCAAGGCACGGATTCAGCTGCTGGACCTTAAAGCTATGAGCTTGAAATAAATTCCAGATGAGTTTCTTGCTCTGCTTCTGCCCTTCTCTATGGAGTGTTTGGAGATATGTTTATGTAGAGGATGTGTTCTGCATGAACTTCAGTTACATAGGGGAAGGGAATATTTTTTGTGTCTTAGCAGACTGAATATGCTGTTACATGTTTATAGGCTGTTGCAATTTCTGCATAGATACCCTTGCAGTGAGCATACCTTTTGAAAACTAATCTTGGACTGTCCTGTCATCCTGGTTTTGTAGGTGGTGTGCTTGTATCCTGCACTGTATCTAATGTAGGGAAAATTCTTCAAATTTGTAGCAAAAGTTCTTCAACCTACTTAGTGTGTATCATGGTTTGGGCTGGGCTAGCCTTTAAAATGAATGGTGTATAACTCTCTAACATCTCAGTGAAAGAAGAGAGAGGCTTATGAATTGAAAAGAAACTAAACTATCAGCATACATTTAGAGGAACTGGTTAACCCTTTTATCACTAAGTTCTGATCAAATCTGGAAATCTGTTTGCTATGACCTTTGCGTTAGAATATTGTCAGAGTAAGTCATGACTGTTTTGGCCAGTTGAGCATCTGCTTGTTGTCAGGGGAATATATGAACGATATCCACTGGGGAAACCTCCATTTGTGTTGGTACTAGATGTCAGAAGTTTCTAAAGTAAGCCTTGCATTCTGAAATTCTCAAGCAAGCTTCTTGGCATACATTTTGGGTCACAGAATCCAAGACAATCAGTTTCCACGGTGCTATTGAAGGGGACCTCCCTGTAGAAGGGGTCCTTCCTGTAGAAGGGGTCAAGTTCACTTTGGGACAGTTTCAACTTGGGCATAGGAAAGGATTTGTCTGTAATGTTGGAATAACTATAAATGAGAAAAACACAGTTTTCATTGTTGACATGCCTTCGAGTTTATAATAATCTTTTCATCATTTGGTATCATGGCTTATAAATCAAACAGCCAGTTACTGACTATAAACTCATCTTACCAAAACCACAATTTTTAGCTTGTTTTCACCACTTGGTGGAGATCAATTATCTAGAGACAACAGTGTAGCCTATTTAGAAAACAGGATGAGGAGGGACAGGGAAGACTAAGACATTGACAGTGTTTTCTTTTCCAACTTTGTTGTTCCTGCCCACATGCATGCCCAGTTTTGGGAGAACCTAATGTGAGGCACCTTTCTTGAAACAGATTTTTAAAAATTTATGTCTATGAACTGCAACACCAAGTACTAAGGTGACACTAACCTTGAGCCTAATGTTCTATGCTACATAAAGTTAAGATTTTTTTTTTTATTTATACATGTAATTTGAACACAATGACATTTGTTTTTCTACTACCTCTGAAAACAAGGCTTGTAATGGAACTGTCCAACAGTATCTTGAGTCTACAATAAAGGAAGATGTGTGTGTTGAGGAGCAATTTTGTGAGAAATGGTGTCAGAAGTGGTGCTCTGTCTGCAGGGAGAGTCTGATGAGCTCTGAAAAAGATCTTTTCACAAGTGAATTTTGAAATGCTTGATTTCTAACCCATGTGTGGCAGTGTTGATTTTGAGGGTCAGTTTCTCCCTACCCCAGGGTTCTAGTTACAAGTTCATGCTTTTGTCCCTTCAAAAAGGAGTAGTATCTCTAAACATAATCACAGAATGTCAGAGATTAGAAGGGATCTTAGGTTATCATCAAGTCCAATCCCCCTGCTGGAGCAGGAACACCCAGATCAAGTCAATACAGGAATGTGTCCTTGTGGAGTTTGAATGTCTTCAGAGAAGGAGACTCCACAACCTGTCTAAACACTAGGCTTCTGTTGAACAGAGCTTAGCAATCTGTTAACACCAAACAAATCTGCATGCATATATATGTCATGATTGTGGATTTTAAAAGAAATAGAACTAGTATGTTGTTCTAGTCCTTTAAGGATAGAGCAAGGAATAATCCTGTCTGTCAGGTTTATGCTTACTTGTGTTCATTTAGGAGAAAAAAATCAGGATGTTCTTTAACTGATTAGGTAATCAATGGCTTCCTTAATGAAGGAAAAGATGGCTGAGTTTGCTTTGAGGTGGGCAATAATAATGCATGAGTGATTAGTTGATATGGGGTTTTTTTGTTTTGTATCTGTTTGATAAAGATTGTCTTTGTGCTAGATGAAGAGCAGTTACAGTTCCTTTATTCTGGTAAACTCCTCACTTTGATAGGGTATTTTTTAAAGCTACTGCTGGATGTTGCACTTCTTGGGCAACATTCCAAGGGAGCCTGAGTCCTGACAGCTTTGTGACTTGCAAGAAGCTGCTCTCACTTACTCCTCTTCAGACGCTTGCTTCAGTGGTCCTGTTGGTGGTGCTTGTCTTACCTCTGTGAGCCTGAATTAGGTCACAAACTCGTGTTTTTGTTGTTCTTTTGTTTCCAGATAGGCTTTTTTATCAATTTAGCGAGCTTGATCTGTCTGGATGAATGTGAAAGCCAGTTGTGGGTGAAGTGGGACTGCCCGGGTGGCAGTGGGAGGGAATGAACTGCTGCTTTCAACAGTAGTGAGCTGTTTCATGAGCTCATCTGTGAAATCTCTCCTTTTAAAGATTAACTTGCTGATAGGAGAAAAAAAATTGCGAATTGTGTAGGTAAATAATCTTAATCAGTGTGAATGCTGTCAAGAGTTCAGTAGTAAGAAAGAGTTTGTTCTCATCAAAAAATGATGCCAAGGCCAAGAATGTCCCAGATTTCAAATTGTGTGAACTTTCTTTTGAACTGGAAACAGCATTTTGGTAATATGGTCATGCTGCTAAATGCCAGGCTCTCTGACACTTAAATTTGAAAGCAGGATGAAAATACTGAAGCAGATATTGATACATGGGAGTATGTGAAGGCATTTGAAGTATGTGGTGAAATTTAGGCATCTGCAGCTGTCTTCACCATAATTAATGGTTGCAAATGCATTCTGGATTATCTGAAATTTGTGTACTATTTAGCTGTTATCTGTGTACTCTTACAAATCAAACTTATGGGCGTTTTGGTTTATCATGGAGTTTACATCTATTCTTGTTTCCGTGCAGTAATTGCCTACAGCAAAAGTAGGCAATGCCTTTTATTAGTCATAGTCATCTAGGTTGGAAGGGACCTTTCAGATCATCTAGTCCAACCATCAGCCCAACTCTGACAAGCCTCATACCTGGATGGGGACTCAAACCCCTAACCCTCAGATTAGGAGTGCAGTGCTCTCCCAACTGAGCTATACATCCAGGTCAGTTCATCCTCCTGTGAAGCAACAAAAAAAAAAGTAGCAGCTTTTTACCTTCTCTTGCATCTGCTGATTTCTACTTTCTTCTTCTCAGCACTTGAAACCTGAAATTAGTCACTGCAAGACTTTTAATTCGAATGAGCAGAGTTGTAGAAGGCTGTTAGAAGCAGCAAAACCAGAAGAACCACAACTGCCTCTTGATGCATTGTCAAACACATTTTTCTGTCTCTTTAGTGTTTTTGGTTAAATATTTGGTGAAGTGGCAGGACTCGGATGATCTAAAGGCACATCTTTCATAGACTAGCACTGCTGAGGAAGAGCAGTTTTTGTTGTGCTTCCTAATGTCTGTCTCTTTGTCTCCTTTGTCTCTTTGGACTGGAACTGAGGAGCTGGTAAGCTGCTCCATGGTGGTGCTTTGCTGGCTCTAGCCTCCCCATGATGTGTCTGCTGCTGGCCATCTTTCATTCAGATTTCAACATTAGTTCCAGCCAAATTTCAGTTGCAAAGACATCTTCCATTAGGGTTTGTATCCAGCAAACCTCCTCGAGTTAGAACCATACTTTGTCAAACCAAAGGCATGTGTAGCCTGTCCGTACACTTCACACAGACTTTACTTTTGTCTTACACAGAGCAAAACTTCTGTAATTAATTGACAGTTCTGAAATGTAGGACCTGTCTTCAGTTCTCTCAATATAGCAGTTTGGGGTGTGTGCACATGCATCAAAATACTGCTTTGTTGTACTTGCATACTTATACATTCCTGTGTATATCTCTTTCTTAAAGATATGGACGTTGGTAGTTGGTTACCTGCTGATGGTTTCATTCAAGTGGAATGTAAGCACTGAACGTTACTTAAAAGCAGTCTCTGTCCCTGTCTGGATTATACTGCTATTTCACTTAGGTGAGTAACAAGAAGTTATTACTCTTAAGAGTCCACTGCGAGTTTAGAGCAAGCTACTCACTTGCTCTTCTTCTTAATCTTCATAATGGAGCCTTAGCTGAGATGCAGGCTGTTATCTCTGCTTGGTAATTCTGGCTGCATGTGGCCAGCTGGAGTGTTGGAGTACATAATGGGAAGGCATCAAGATACTGAGCAACACCTACCTCCAGCTCCTCCTGCCCAATTAGTACTTCCCTGGTTTTCCCTTACTTGGTGCTTCTAGTGGCAGGGCCTGGAACAGAATCCCTGGTAATCTATATAATCTGTTAAAACAACCATAAGAGTATAGTAATCTGTTAGTACTAGATTTTACATGTTTAATATAACGATTAACCAGATTATATTATGAGAGTTCATGGTGGAAATCTTATGCAGATCATAGAAGACTGTCATGATGGAAGATCACAGAATCATAGAATAGTTTGGGTTGGAAGGGATCTTAAAGATCATCTAGTTCCAAACCCCCTGCCGTAGGCAGGGACACCTCCCACTAGAGCAGGTTGCTTCGTGCCTTGTCTAGCCTAGCCTTAAACACCTCCAGAGTGGGGGCATCCACAGCCTCTCTGGGCAACCTGTCCTGTTGTTTCACTCCCCTCACCGTAAAGAACTTCTTTCTTATATCTAGCCTGAACCTACCCTCTTCCAGTTTACATCCAATTTACATTATTTCTACTCCCTCCATCACATAAAGGTCTGGGAGGCGGGAACTTGATTTGCTTCAATTATGTGTGTATTTGCATATCTTCTTTCATGTTGTTTTTAGATTTGTTCACAAAAATATATCAGTGTTAAGTCACAGAAGTTAGGAACAGTAACAACTTGGTTTATTCATTGACAAACTTGTTCACTTTTCTGTTCTTCTGGGAGTGTAGAAAACTTTTTGCATTGTGACACTTTTCAGCCTCTGCTTAGATTGTTCCTAGATTGTTGTGGTTTCTTTCTTGGTTTTCATAAGTATAGAGTTAATTAATGGTGTAATTTATGTTGTAAATAAACCAGCCCTGTATCTTCCAGCTTCTGTGGCAGGTTCCTGGAGGATCCCTGTGTTTCTGGTTATAGTTGTTCTGATGACGGTAGGCATGTTGCATGAACAGCAGAGTGGAAAGGAATCTTCTGGTAAGGAATAAGTCACTATTATTTGTTTCTGGAGGAAAACTTTCAAGTGAAAAGATTCTGGACCATATTACTGTAAATTCAGTATTGTATAGATTCAAACATGCTAAAAATCTTGTAAAAATCAAGTAAATTCTTGCAAAGTGGATTTGCGCTTGCCGAAGTTAATAGTTGATTCTTTACAGAAAATCTTTGCAATGGACTGATGTTTGTTTCCCATAGCAAAGCAGCAACTCTCATTATCAAGCCTGATTGCTTAAGTTTACAGAATCCTGTAATTACAAGCATAAAATCAGCCCAGGAAATTTGAAATTGGAAGATAATTTTGAATGAAATTAGCAACATGGATTTAGTAGTTACTATAATGTGGAGTATGCGAGAAACTGAGATAACTCCAGCAAATAATTCTCTTACATCCACTCATTGAATTTTAGAATTCAGTTTCCTGGAAGTATGGCTTATCTTTAGACTTAGAGAAAAATAGGTTTTGCCCCTTGCACAAAAGTAAATGGCAGATTTTCTTTTCTAGTAAAAGCTGTATGATTATATTTGAAAACTTTTTCCTGCCTTGTTTTAGGTTCCTTGAAAGTTGCTGTAATGTTTGTAAAAATTTAGTATCTTCTCTATATATTTTTAAATTTTTTTTTTAAATGAACCAGACTGTCAGCGACTAGCAGTTCAGTATCAAGCTAAGGAAAGTGCTAAAGTAATAGCTGGTCTGTAATACTAAAATTGGTATCACTCATTCCTGTTTAATTGTATTAGCTACATATAATGTATGTTAAAAACTAGCTGTCTCTATCCATGTAGTCTCCATTACTGTACAGCCTTGGTAGATACTGAGCAACAAACAGAATATTTTAAGACTTAAGCTTTTTATTCTTACACCTGCATATTTTACAGGGGCAGAGCTTCCTGGTCAGATGATTTCCATTGCTGCTTCAACAATTGCTATGGCAATTTCAATGACAGAAGATGTGTCCAGTAATGAACGTGCCTCACAGCACTCAGGTGACTGAATACTCTGTAAGAAAACATTTGAATTTGCTCTAAGGGCTCTCATTTGAGGGAGCGAAGAACAGATTCTTCATCTTGTATAAAATAGCATATTTATACTTGCCTTGTGAAGTGGGTTTATCTGTTTTGAAAAATGTTAAGACAATAGTAGTATAAACCCTATCTTTCAGTTGAATGGTTTATAATGTAGAAGGCCTGACTAGAGGAATTTCTTTTTATAAATGAGGGAGCTATTTTCCTATTTGTTATTTTTAAATTTTCCCTAGCTTTGTTTTCATTTGAGGGCAGTTATGAGAGTTATATGTGGAGATACATGTATGTATACACACACAATCTGGACCAGATACAGACTGACTGTATTACATTCAAATAAGTACCCTACATTTTGATTTTGTGAGAATTCTTTCCTGTTTGAGAAAGGCTCTCATATTTTCATCAGTTGAGGATCAAAAAGGAGTTTCTTAGGTTTCATCTCTAAAAATACCACAAAACATATTAAATCAGGTTTTACAGAACTTGAAGTTGCTCTAGGGGAATATTCTCATAGACCTTTTTTTCCTACTCGTGATGGCAAGGCATTCACACCTGGGTTTGCAGAGCACATCTTCCCAGCCAAATGTGACTTTTTTCATTTGCAGACTTTGATAGGTTTTTTGGGTTTACAATACAAAATTAAATGGCAGTTAAGATACTAAGAAGTCTGTTTAGTTTGGCTTAAAGTACTGCGGACCTGCATTTTGAAAAAAACTGTCTTGACTTGGGAACCCTTCAGAGTTTATCGTGTTATTTTCTTTTGTTTGTTTTGGGGTTTTTTGTTTGTTTGGTTTTTTGTTTTGTTTTGTTTTAATTTTTTCACCATCAGCTATTTCCCATCTGTTTTGCATTCTGTGTACTTTGCAGTTTGCTTTAGTTAATAGGGAAGCTGTAAGACAGTGAGTTCAATTGGTGCTACTGCTAATTAAGCAAGTGTAACAATAATAATTTTCTTAATTGTAAAAATATGGTGATCAAAGTTTTCATTATCAAAAGAAGGAATATTCTTTTTTTCTCTGATAAAAACAATTTTACTGAGGGCTTTAAGGCTAAGGTGTTGGATAACAAATTTTGAGGCATATTAAATTCCTTTTCTTGTTTCTACTTTGTCTTTTAGCACTTCATCCCCTTTGATAAATGTTAGAGTTTCTGCTTCTCTTCTCTTTACTTTTTTGCTCCAGAATTAATATTATAAAAAAGGTTTTGTGTAAGCTGAATCTATAGGGAAGAAAATTATAGATATAATTCTTTCAGTTTTATTTTTTCTTAAAATGCATTTTAAGCTGGATCCATTTGTTTCTCTTAGTACTCTTCTACTTTGTTTGAAAATAGACTGAGAAATACAGGGGAATGATAGATCCACTGTTATGACAAAAACACTGTCTTAAGTAAAGCTTCTGTTCGCAGGTAACTTTTGCTCCCTTTGTGAAAAAATGAAGTTGTGTCTTTTACTCCAAAGTGTAGTTTCTGTATGTAAGGGCTTGGCCTTTGTACCTTTAAGATATGAACTGATTTCCCAAGAACTTCATTTGATATTCCCACTTTGTTTAGTTTACAGAATTCCTTCTTTCAGGTTGCATGCTCTAATTCCTTTGGGAATATTCTGAAAATCCACCTAAAACATTACCAGCGATCAGCTGATGTTTGTCTTATCATCTCAGTGCCTATGAATTGGGAGATTCAGTAGATCTACATTATTGTATTAGTGTAGCTGAGTGTTTCTGATCTCTGTTAGTAGTTCCCTTTACTTGTAGAACACCAATGCAGATCTCTGCAACAGAAGAAGAGTGTTCATCCAGTGTGTGAGGCTACAGAATTTATCACTTACCAGTGCTGTGCACTTATGACAATCCCTCTTGTCTTTGTACATTCCGGCTATCATATTTTGGGCTATGAACAGCTTTAGTAACACGTGGCAGCTAAGAAAGCATGTATAGAACATGAATTGTTGAACTGGTGTGTATGTAGTATATTGTAATACAGTTTTTACAGCAGTGTTTCTTCATGAAAGTGTTGATGCGACACAAGTCCAGTGAGAGAGTTGTGTTCATTCCTTACCTGTGTCAATATGTTATTAACCTAAGAAATTGCCTCTTTTTCTTCAGTATAGAGTATCTTTTTTGGATTTTTCTTGTATGTGCATTCTTCTGCCATGGCTGGACATTCTTCTCAAGTGTTGGAGAGAAGCATGTGCACTTTGCCACCAGCATGAGGCCTTAGTTAAAACTTCAACCTGGTGTTCTTGGGGAGAGATTCTATATACACTGACTGAAGATGAAATTGGTGTTGCCCATAATGATGTACCAATGAAAAAATTGACTGTGATCTCTATAAAAGAATTTTAATTTAGTCACCATCTTTTTTCCTGAAATGACTATTTACTCTTTGTTTATAAGTGCCTTTTACACATCAGTTGACATTTAAAAATTCAGTTTAATGTTTATGAATGAGAAAATGTCAACATTTGTTACCCACTAATTTATGCTTGCTCTTGCTACTAAACCAGTGAGAGTGCTATGTTTGTAATGTTGAGTGTTCAGGAAAAAAGTGTAGTAGAAAATTTTTGAGATGCAAGCTTCCTCTTAATGTTATTTCTGTTTGTTCAATTGATCTTTGAGCAAATCTGTGATTTCTTTTTGAGTACTTGAAGTAGAGATAAATCAAAGATCTTTATATTTCAAGATTTTATGGTTATTTTATAAAAGTTATTTGGCTTATAATTTAATTCTAATGATAGATGGCCTCTTGGAGGCTGTTGTGTCTTTTCTCCATCCCTCAGTACTGCTTCACATGGTGTTGCCTGTGGTGGGAGTGTTTACGCAACCCTGTTGTAGCATTTAAGAACTCGGAGTGGTGCCAGGATGGTCTCTGTCTTGTAGAGAAATTACAAAAAAACAAACCAAACCCCTCACTACAACAACAACAAAAGTTAATTTGGGAATAGGCAGCATATTTTATTCCATGATGAATGCTAATATGGTAATTTCCACTTCTGTGTTTGCATTTGTTTGCTTTAGGAGCAACAGAAGGTGAACAGCGTCGACAAACTTCATCTTTCTCCTCCTCTTCATCCTCTTCTGGAAGCAGACAAAGAGCTGAGATTGGATCTTTTCTTAGAAGAAAGAAAACTAGTGATATCTACTTTGTAACTCTTGTGTGGGCCATTGTCATTGTCCAGATCTGGTTAAATTTCTGGATTCTGCAGCTACTGCCAGTGCCTTTTGCAGGTAAGAATTCAGTTATTAGAAATGTTAGATGATGAATTTGGATATCTTAGACTTTGTGTTAGTAGAACAGAAGAAAAGGTTTATAGGCTTGTGTAGGACTTAATGATGTTATTGAACATGAATTACAGTGTCAAATTGCAATTGTGTAGTGGGCATCTGTAAAATTACTTTGTCAGTTGAATATTGTAGTTACCTGGAATAATTTAGTGCCATTGTAAGAGTACTTTTGGTTTGGAGTACTTTGTTTTTATTCCCAGAGGAATAAAAACATCAAGAGATGTCTTTTATATTTTTGCACCAGTAGATAAAGAATATTTTAGCTGTTAATCAGTACTGAAGTACAGCCCATGCTAACTTCTAATTTCCATTAAAACAAGTTGTTAGGCTCTGTGGACAATTCACAAGATAAATTTGATTATAATTAGCTCTGAGGTTAATTAACTTTGTTGTTTCACATCTACATGCATCTGTTCTCTTAGATACCAGGCAAGAGTGTTGTAGCTATGATGGTAGCAATCTAAAGAGGTTTCTGATACTTTTTTGGGAGGTGAATAAGGAAGATGAGGACTCTGAAAATAAGCATGAACTGCTGTGAATCTGAAAGCATTTCTTCCCATCTCCATACTGTAAACAAAGCAAGCTTCCTAATTTGCTTAGGTTTTCTCTAAGCTTTAGTTAAAGTGCTTGTTTTCTACATTTTTTTAAATGTAGCTCTGGGCTCTGAGGGGCGTGTTGTCTGTGTTGCTATTGCAGGAGCTAAGGGGTGAAGTGGTGATTAGGTATATGAATTGCTAATTACAGGCTAAGAGGAGAAAGGAGCTTGATCTGTTTTGTTCCAGCTTGGTTGTGTGCCTTAATTTGTTGAAAAGTGAAGGAGTGACTAAACCACTGCTTAGAAATACCTGGCTGTGTGTGAGGAAAAATGAGTGCAATAGTTTGGCAGTTGGTTAGATGGCAATGGCTGGTTTTAAGAGTTAGTGTCCTGATTTAGTAAATGTGTTTGTTTGGCCCTTCTAGGCAGGGGGGTTGGAACTACATGATCCTTGAGGTCCCTTGCAACCAGGGTCATTCTGTGACTCTGTGATTCTGGCACATGGATAGGGTTCAATTTGGCACAGGTATCCCATGCCCAGTAGTGACCAGCTGGGAAGGGGAGCAGGAGGTGTCAGAGGTAAACATGGGTGGTGTCTGCATGCATCCAGAACATCGGGCATTGAGCTGCTAGAGCAGGTCCAGAGGAGGGCCACTGCCATATGAGGACAGGCTGAAGGAGTTGGGGTTGTTTAGCTGGAGAAGAGAAGGCTCGGGGGACCTCATAGTAGCTTCTCAGAATCCTCATAATAGCTACCTCAATACCCAAACCTACAGAAAGGCTGGGGTAGGACTTTTTGATAGGATATGTGATGGCAGGACTAGGAATAATGGGTGTAAATTGGGAAAGAGGAGATTCAGGCTGGAGATAAGAAATAAGTTCTTTACTGTGAGGGTGATGAGACACTGGAAGACGTTGCCCAGAGGTTGTGGATGCCCCCTGCCTGGAGGTATTCAAGACCAGGCTGGACAAGGCACTGAGCAGCCTGATCTAGTGGGGAAGGTGTCTCTGCCCATGACAGGGTGGTTGGAACTAGATGATCTTTGAGGTCACTTTCAACCCAAACCATTCTATGATGTTCATCAGGATTTTCATTTTGCTGTCCTGTGCAATATCAGCTTATGACATGGTAACATTGTTCAAATGGTTATTTTGGGGTGTGTATGTAGTATTGCTGTACTGCCTGTTTGGGCACCATCTCATAGAGTTTATTAACAATTGTACTCAGTCTGTGGGGGGGGCAGGGAGGCATATCTTCTCCAACTCTTGCCTCCCTTTTCTCCTTCAGCATGAATATGACTGCTTTTGGAAATTTTTAATATCCTTGAGATGCTCAAACCAGCCTAGTTCTATTGTTATGCCTCCTGAGTGTATTCCTGCTTTGTTTTAGTGCAAAATGTCTACTTGAGACTAACACTCAAAGATTTATCCCACCCAGGGATAGTCCGAGGTGGCGTGGTATGTGGGACAAGATGGACAGTTATCTAGAGAACTTGCCTCCAGTGGTCTGGGACTTCATGCCCCAGGTAGATTGGGCTGTTGAGATGGAAGTGTCTCAGGTGGATCTGATCTGGCAACATAAGGGTGAGCTCGATCAGCCCCATGAGACATCAGGCCATCAGAGAAGAGATGTGACATGTGGATGGGCTCATGACTGAGGGGTGGACTTAATCATGGACACAGGTTGCCCATGAGTGTGAGACATGTGCTGCAATCGAGCAAGCCAGGCAGTTAAAGCCTCTTTGATATTGAGGGCAGTGGCTGGAATATAAATATGGGGATATGGCAGATGGATTCTATTACATTGCCACAAACCCACCAAGGCAAGCACTATGTGGTCACAATGGTGGAGGCCACCGCTGGATGGTTGGAAACATTCCCTGTGCCCCATGCCACTGCCCTGAACACTATCCTGGGTCTTGAAAAGTAAGTCCTGTGGTGACGTGGTACCCCAGAGGGAATTGAGTCAGACAATGGGACTTATTCCCAGAACAACCTCATAGACACCTGGGTGAAAGAGTGTGGCGTTGAGTGGGTGTATCACATCCCTTACTACACACCAGCCTCTGGGAAGATGGAATGATACAATGGTCTGTTAAAAACCACCTTGAGAGTAATGGGTGGTGGGACTTTCAAACACTGGGATGCACATTTAGAAAAGGCCAAATGGTTAATTAATACCAGAGGATCTGCTGCTCAGGCAGACTCTGCTCAATCAAAACTCCCACGTACTGTAGAAGGAGATAAACTCCCCGTAGTGCGCATGAAGGGTTAGCCCTGCTTCAGGCAAAGGCAGATCTGTCCATAGTATTGCTTTTGCTCAAGGACCTAGGTGCACATGGTGAGGGATGTAGAAGGGTGGGGAGGTTCAGTTTGTAGCTCATGGGGACCTAATTTTGAGTGAGAATGCTTAATGAATCAACTTGTGTGCTAAATAATTCTGCAACTGTATGTCCTTATTTTCTGTGATTTTTATTTGGTACACTGTGGTAAGAATTATCATGACAGACTTTGAAGAAACAAAGCGGCTGTGATGGGGTCAGATAAACAGATTTGACCCATGGACCATGAACATGAGCAGCACCAGATGGATCTGCTGTAAGCTTTGAAAAATACCCCATGCACTACATACCACCTCATCCACCCTGACAGACTGCTTCTAACAGATGGAGCCCAGAGTCATGGATTAAATGGACTCAATGGACATTTTGGAATGTATAGCCCATAGATGTAGGGCATTCTATCTGCATTATGACAGTTAAATGGGAAACTGGAAGATCTGGGCATGATATAGTTGATATGGGATGAGGGGAGGATTATATCCTGGTTCTGATGGGGACAGGGTTAATTCCAGGACAGGTATCCCATTCCCACCTAAGCTATGCCCACCAGTAGCTGGGAGCTGACTGGGAAGAGGAGCAGGAGGTGTTGGGATGCACTTTAGGATCCAGCCATGTGTACTATTGTGTCATGCCTCTTCTTTCCCCTGTTACTGCTTTTCTTGCTGCCCTTGTTGTTCCATGAAACTTTAGTTTTATTTTGCTTTTGTCTCAACCCACGAATGTCATTTTCCTTTTCCCTTCACAAGTTTTCCCCCCAACAAAGGGGATAGCTGGACTGAGAGACACATGATTCTTGGTTCTCTCAAAGGTCAAACTGCAGCACTGAGCCAGACAAATCTAGATTGAAGCGTGCATCTGTAACTGGAATGAATGAATACACTTGCTGCCAGTCATTAGGTCTGAATTAGCTATCTGAGCAATGAACTCATGCCAGAATAGAAATTAATGTTGAAAATATTTGTGGTCTGCTGCTTAAGGAGTGACTCTGCACCGTTAAGTGCTTTTTCTTGGCATCTAATTGATAATACCTAGATAACCATAGAAGTATTACAAAAGAAGGGTTTAATGAGGCAACTTTAGAACAGTAGCTCACAGCAAGTGTCAGAAGGTGAATGACAATGACCAGGATTGTGAAAAAAGAGGAGCTATTAAAAATATTTAGTAGTGAAAATAGGGGGACTTCTGAAGCACATTTCCATGCCATTTTTTATAGGAGGCTAGTAACTTTTAAGCACTTCTGAGACCTTAAATCTTAAAGTGAGTGCTTCTAGATTTTTAAATAACTAAAACAAAACAACAAAAAGCCCCACTTCGTTAGTTTAGACAATATCTAAACAATTATTTTAAAACAAAAGCAGAAGGATAGAATGCCGTTTCAGGTATGTTGTTCACTCTGTAAAATGCAAGCTTGCCTTAATTTCCAAAGCAGCAGTTTATGTATTTACCATGAAGTTCGTTTCATCATACAAAACCTAAGGCTCCAAGGTAGAGGTTGGCACTCACAAGGTTATTTTCTCCTTTATTTTGATGTTTGCCACATGATCTTCTGTATAAAGATTAATCCAGTTTTTCAAGAAAATAAACCCAGTGTTTGCCACATGGTGGTGCCAGAGTGCAAGTAAACCAAACTGCAGCAAATTGTTTGAATGGACTCTTGTGAGCAGGAACACAAAATATTCCATGAGTGGGTTATGGATAATAGGCTCTTGTGGAACTTTGATAAATGCTCTGTGGGGGTTACAAAGTTAACCTTTTCAGTTATGTATTTACTTTTCTGTATCTCTAAGTAGGAGCACAGGGTGAATTTTTGAGGATGGAGGAATTATTGTGGTGTTGATGTGTGTCAGTAGGTAATGAATGTCATGGGAAAATGTTCTTTTATTATAAAGCTTTATTGAAAGTACATTTCAATGTAGTGATGGACAGTTCAGAATCAAATGTGGCAAATCAAGAATGGTGATTTTGCCCCTCCACTTGGCTTTGCTGAGGCCCCACCCGGAAGATTGTGTCCAGTTCTGGAGCCCTCAACATCAGAACGACATTGAGCTGTTGGAGTGAGTCCAGAGGAGGGCCACGAGAATGATGAGAGTGCTGGAGCACCTCCCTTATGAGGACAGGCTGAAGGAGTTGTTGTTTTTCAGCCTGGAGAAGAAAAGGCTTGGGGAGCTTGCAGTTGTGAGGAAGGACTAGGAGTAATAGATGCAAATTGGAAGAGGGGAGATTCAGGTTGGAGATAAGAAAGAAGTTCTTTACTGTAAGGGTAGTGAAACACTGGAAGAGGTTGCCCTCTCTGGAGGTGTTTAAAACCAGGTTGAATGTGGCATTGATCTAGTGGAAAGTGTCCCTTTTGGCAGGGGGATTGAAACTAGATGATCTTTAAGTCCCTTCCAACCTAAGACATTCTGTAAGTACAGTACAATCAGAAGAGTATTGCTCTTCTATTGTTTTTACAGAAAGCTATTTTACTGTGTAAGTTAACTGTTTAGCGGTAACTGATTTTTTTATCTACGTGTGATAAAAATTTTTACTAATTACGATTTTAAAAGTTCAGTAAGAAATTAGAATTGTGTGATTCAGTTTCTAATAGTTTCACTGTTTTCTGTTAGAACCATAGTGTTCAGTATTTGGAGATGTAACCTGGGTTGTGATATGTATGCCCTGGTCTGTTGATGTGTTTTGAGTGGTTTTTTTTGATTGATGTGTTTGCATCAGAACTCCATTAAATCATTTATATTACAAATCTTTTTTATAATTTGAATTAGCTAACTGCACTGTTCTGGTGTTCAAGTTGCTAGTTGCTTTAGAAGATTACTTGCTTTTCTATGTTTTGATGTTGAGAAGGCAGATCATTTAAGTGGTGTAACATTTTGATGAATTAAAGAAAGAATACTGTAAATCTTTAATGACAATTAAAGGCCTGTTAGCCTCAAAGGAACACTTCATATGTGTTGTGCCTTTTTACTTTTACATTCCTGATTATGACGATTCAAAAGTGAGTGAGGTACTCACTAAGTGCCATTGCAGAAGTGAAACCAAAAAGCCTTAAGCAAAGGTTTCTGTGCTTTATTTTATGGCAGGTAAATGGATATGAGCTTTTATTCTGCTAGACATTTCTAATTCAGTTGCTATTTTACAGTGAATATGCTTTAGGAGCGTTGGAGAAAAGCTCTAGTAGCAAAATGCATCTTGTTTTGGGAAAAAAGTCTTCTTTTTTTGGGAAAATATGTCTTCTGTTCTCTGGTATTGAGGAACAGTGTGGACTTTTCTGAAGCTTTGTGTGATTATCTAGTAATTGAGATAAACTGCTGATATCAAATTAATATCCTTACTCCGTGAAAGCAAAATTAGGCTGTAGCTTTATTTCAGTTGTAATTTTAAGTGAACAGTTCCTCTCAGTGAAGTTATGTGTGATCCACTCTCTGTTATTAAAGAAGAAATGCAGCTCTTAACACTTTAGAAGGCATTAACCTTAAGAATCGAGGCTGGAAACTTGCTTTTGTGTATAACATACTTTGAATTTTTGGATGTGATATTTTTATGTTATTTTTATTTGGAATGGTGTATTTGTGATGATGTGGTAAATACACCCTGTGTTGCAATTGTGGAATACCACTTGCTCATCCCAGGCCTTTTTAAAGTGAGTTACATGCATGATCAGGCAATGTGCAGGCACCTTTCCTCAGCTGCCATCTAAATTCCATGTGAATAAGCATGGCTGTAAAGCAAATGAGGAGATTAGTGCTAAAATCACTTAAATTCTGAAAGAGACCTCAAGAATTACTTTTTTTCATAAATCTTTCAGAATGGAATACATGTCCAGTCTTGCAATGCTCCTGTGCAATCTCTAATACTGGGTTTCCTTCTTGTGGTTACAGTGTGGGCACTTAAAAAACTTGTGATTCATTTTGGAGTTTTGAACTTCATGGCAAACAATTGCAAAAGTTGGTGGCTACTTGTTGAGAATTTTGTGAAGGAACGTCAGGAAGCTCTTGCTCCACGGCCCATCATAGGACTTGGAAGAGTCGTGCTAAAGCTTGACAGTAAGGTATTTTCTACTTGCTTCCTTAAGCAATCTGAGAGTTTGGTTTTATTCTCTGTTCACTGTTTGCTGAGACAGTTTGACTCAAAAGTAAATGTCTGTCACTAATGGATATGTCTCTCATGTAAAACTATATCTGTTTTATTGTGTATTTTAAACCATAGCTCTTCTGTCACTGGTCACACTTGACTACACATTTAAACATTGTTAAATAATTGCATGCGAATCTTGACAGAAATCACTTCTTAAATGTTGAGTTTGCTTTAGAAAATTGCTTATTTGTGTAAGGCAAGCTTCTCATAGTTCAATCACCTTATCTGATTTGCAAGGATTTTTGAAGTTAAAGGAGCTTTAATCTAAAGGATGAGACTTTCTTAGTTCTGTTATGAAAACTATTGAAAAAAGCATCCTGTTTTATCCTGTAGGTAGGACCTGAGCTGGTTCAAACACATCTATGTTGTGTGAAATCATAGTTAGTTAACACTGTGGCATGATGGCATGTGGTATGGAAGAGAGGAAGAAGAGTTATGTGGGATAAGATATTTGGGATGTGCGATAGAATAAGGCTTCTGAACATCCTTCCCTTCTCCCCCACATTGCAAATTGCAGAATTGATAACTCCATAAAATTTATAAAGGCTCCTCCATTCAGAATTCTGAGTTTTGACTTAACCTGATAGATGGTTTTGTTTGGAAAGCTATGACAGTGTTCAGGAATGTGCTTCCTGTTAACTGTGGTGTTGAAGTATTCTCTGCTTTAGAAAAGGTTAATTCCTCAGAGCTTCTCTAGCAGAAGAGCTCAACCCTATAAGTACATGCATTTGTCAGAGGATCTGCCTGTACATCTGCATATCTGGCTGCAGCTTATAGCTCTGAGTTCCCATAGGAAAGGGAAGAGCTTTAGCCCCCTTCTAATAGGTGAATGGATGTCACAGAGTATGTCAAGTTCATTAAAGCATTAAAATGCCTGTAGGAAATAAATGTCACAGAGAAAGAATTTGGAAAAATGAATAGTGTTTCAGTAAGGCTATGAACAAGATAAAGGGAGTTTCCAAAGGCAGTGGGAAGTATTAACATGTTAGGGTAAAAGCTTAGATTATACAAGACTTTTCATTAAGAGCTTTTGTTTTGAATGTAAGGAATCTCTCTAGACACATTATTGCATGTATTTTATGGTTTGTCAGGCTTAGTATCCTTGCTATGCATAAATATATGATACAGTATCTTTCCTAGTTCCACACAGTCTTTTCTCCTTAAAGAAGGTAGGACCTAAGTCATAACAGAACTTCTCACTCTTCTGCTTAAATGTATTTGTTAGTTTATATCCATGTTGTTTTTATCTAAGCAAACTAACAAGTGTTGGCACAACTTGTTTCTCCATCTCTCCTCTCCCTTCATTTTTTTAGGTGACTCATACTCTTACCGTGTTTGTGCTATGTCTATTAAAGCAATTCAAGCTCCTCTAACCTTCAGAAGACAAACACTAGACACTGCATGATTCTGTTATTCTTATTTGTGCCTATTCTAATTTCCAGTTCACTTGGCTTTATCCTTGGTGGATGGAATTACATATGAATTTCGAATGCTTATATCACTAATGCTTTCATATCTTAAGTTCTACTCAATATGCTTATTCTGTGTATTGTAAGGTCATGGATCTCTATGAGAATTTCAGAAGCAATGCCATTGAATACTGACACTTGTGATTTTTATGGGGTCAGGGAAAGGAGAGGACTGAAAATATCATTGCTGTTAGGTTTGTTTTGTTGCTTTTGTATTTTTTATGAAAGGATGAATGAACTATATTTAGTTTGGATTACCAAACTTTTTGACCTGTAGGCTCTGTTAAGAGGAAATGAATCAACATATGTATGAGCAGACAAGACTGAAGGATCATTTGCTTTGCAGTTACATGTTTATTTTTTTAATACTTTGTGTTCTTTTCTTGGGAGCGGAAACTGCTCAGTGATTTTTATTATAATTTTTGTTTGGGGTTGTCTTTTGTATACTGGAGGATGTATTAGGGCTCTTAGCTAAGTACAGCAAGCAATTAACAATGTCTGTTGCACACAAGTATCTAGTGGTCTTTATACTACTTGGTCTTTCTAAAGTGGTATTCTTAGTTAAGAAATAGTTCCAGTTTTGAGTAAAAGGTAGTGAGGATGAGGAATACATCTCAGAGAAGCACCTGTTTTTCTCCCAAATGAACTTTAGGAGGCTTGTGTAGGTGGTCTAGAAAATAATGCATTGGGAGAAATTATAGGAGACTACTTGCTCTTGCATGCAAATCTTTGAGCTTTATTGATTCTGTCTATTTCTTAAATAAAAGTGGTAATAAAGGAACTGTAGTATTTTAATATGTTGACTGCAGTTGTATTTTGGTTAAAATTTTCAAGAGAGTTCAGTAGTATAGGGAGATGCTCAACTGCATACACTAGACTTGTAATGCGCTAGAGTTTTGTATGCATGCATTCTGATAGACATCAATGAATTATATAGATATAACATGGTTTTTCTAAGTATAACATCTAGAATTTTATATATGGACAATTGAAATAGTTTGGGATTTGGCTAAAGTCATATTTGTTTCTTCTGGTACCAAGTTTAGCAGGTAGTTAAAAAAAGCAAGTTTTAACATGCAGAAACCCCACCAATGCATATGTTATTCTAGGAAATACTTCCACATACGTGTAAGATCTTATATATATATATAATTTCCCAATAAAATGCTGAAAAAACCTTATTAATTTTGGAGGACCTAAAGTTTAGAATTAAGTTGTAGTCTACTTTTAAACTTCGATTACATTTGTAGAGCTACTTCAACATCAGTAATGGTAAGATAGTAGATAAAGTCTCCCAGGTATTGTCTTATATGTTAATAAAGCAATTATTGTAATTTTGGACAAATAATGTTATTTCCTAGTAATTGTGTTTATCAGCCTATTCCAGGAGGCTAAAATTAGAGAAAAATACCAGTGACTTTCTTTCAGGTTCTGTGAAATATCAGAGAGAAAATAAAGCTCTACCTTTTCTTGTATTGAAGTTGCATAGACCATAAGATCTACATTATTTCCAAAATGGACCTAATGGATTATGGATTTTAATACACAGAAGTAAAATTAAAAGCAGAAGTGTGTTGAATCAGTAAATAATTTTACCCACTCCATGGGTGAGAGGTAAAATAGAAATAAATTATACAGTGTAAGTTAGAGGTTTTTGGAGCTTTGTTGTTGCTTTCCATCACTGTTATTTTTTTCATGAGCAGCAAAACCAAGCAAAACTGAGTGCTTCATTGATATATTTTAGTTTCTTATTTATAAGTGTTTGCTCTTCTTTGTAAATCTGCTTCTTGCTTCTGTTATAAATTAAATTAACATTTGAAATATTTTTAATTTAAAATGTTCTTATATTTTGTTTTCATTGAAAGCTAAGAATTTCTGACAATTGATGAAAACACTAGTTTTACTGAGCATTCAATGGTCTTGTTCTCTGGGAGAAACAAACTTCACTTACTCATCACTGTTCAAGGTTAAGATCAAGTAAAAACATTATAGTTATCAGTGTTGTGATTATGCTGCTGATTATAACAGCTAGAATTAAGAGGCCCTAAAATGGGTGTGTTTGGGCAGAATGGATGAGAATTAGTTGCAGTACACAAAGAGAAGTTGACTGAGAACTGCAGAGAGCTTTCAGCACAACCAGTAAAATTAAATGGAATCCATACATTATATTAATCTACAATTAGCTGTTGTGTGTGTGTATATCTGATTTAATTACATATTTGGTGTTGTGCTATTGAATGTGAATGTTGTAATATGAATGTGGTACTGAATAAAACCCTCATAAAATGTGTTTAACAGTAATTAACACTATAGAAGTGTTTGTAGGAAACTGCCTAAACTGGGAATATTAATGTAATAAAGAAGCATCTCATAGTTTTGCTGTTTGGGTAAAATCCCCTTCTCAGAGTAATTTTTTAAGTCCTGCTCTGAAATCTGAAATGTTAGCTCTCAGTGTAGTTGAACTGGAATTGCCTAGGTTATGCTGGTAACTTTGTAAATATCATTAAAACTGTTCTTATTTGTTGTATCCTTTGAAACAAAGAGTGATATATGTTAATAGTAAAATCTAGATTCTTGCATTAGGAGTTATGATATTCTTACTGCAGTTTGCCTTTGTATCTGGAACAATTTCATTTTCATTCTGTGGATGACTTTGCTTGCTTCTCATTGCTTTTTTCCCCTTCTCTATTACTGCATTCTTCAATAATTTTCCGCTGTGTTCTTGTTTTTTTTTCCCTTTCCTTCCATCTCCCCCTGCCACTGACAAGCTGTGGCACTGGCTTAATAAGAAGGTAAATGAACAGAAAAATTGTGATTCCAGCTAATGGATTCTGTGGTTTTGAGGAGTGTTTGATTTTGGGGCTTTTTGTTTGTTTGGTTTTTTAACTTTTTTTGCGGCATGAACGCTCCTTAACATGCTTTGCTGCTTAGTTTTCTCTCACAAGTGTCTCTTCCAGCTCTTGATATAAGCTATTGAAGGTCATATAATTCTAGCTGATCTCTTGCAAAGTTTTGTACAGCAGAATATTGCATTAGCCTTCTGAGTGGTAGTTTGATGTAGTGGCATTTTAGTTAAGAGTTGATCTCTACCTAGTTTTCACTTCTACATGGAACAAAAGCAGTTCTCTCCCTTACTGGAGAGCTGTTCTCTGGAGAAAGCATTAGTCACTGAAGTAACATGGGAGTACTGAGGGTGAAGCACAGTTATTGAGTTAGGAATGTGGGTGCTTCTGAATAGTGCTTTTACTGGCTTTAGCTAAAGCTGTTCATCTTTTCCCTGGCCTGTATGCTCAGGGATATTCAATGTAACAAGAGTGAAATAAGAATTCAGTCTCAGGTCAAGATTCGTGGACATAGAACTGCTGATGACTCTAATGACAGTCTTAAAGGAAGTGAGGGCTAGTAAAAAAAAATATATATATATATACAGCAGTTGGTATAGTTAAAATTTTTTTTCTTTTGTGTCACTTCTTAAAGTGTGTGATGTGTGTTACAAGGAATGTACTCCTCAGTTCCTGTGGTTCATCTTAGTCCACCATGGTTGGGCATTGTTCTTTGTGGAGAAGTCCTCCCAGGAGAAGTTAAAACTAATTCAGTCTAGCCCATGTTCGTCCTCGTTTGACTGCAATCTGGACAACATCTCAATGCAGTGTGAAAGCTCCATGGAATTTGGGCAGTGTCATTGCTTCAGATAAGAGCAGGGCTGGAGAGGGATGCCCTTAGCCAGTGTACTTCTGCAGACCCTGAAAATCTCATATTTGATAAAACATTTAAAAACCAGGTAACTGAGTGAAAGAGAATAAAATACCATATCTGGAAATGGGTTGTGCTTTCAGCATCAACTTTTATCCTTAACTTATTGCTTCAGTATTGAAGTTAGAATGGTTACTATGGTTTTATAACAGTAGCTCATCCTTTCCATTCAGTAGCAAGTACAATAAAAAATTATATATCTGCCTTGCATGTTGTGGAAGACTCTTGAAATACAGTTATTCTGAATGCTGCTGAGAACAAGTGGAGCAGAGAAGAGCATTCAGGACATGGGGGCACTGGCACAACTCTTTAAAAGGTTTTTGTAAACCATGACATGGGACTGCATAACTGATTACCTGCTGTGAGTGGTAAATGGGGGATTAATGCTGCACGTAGTGTCCAAGCTGAGCCACTGTAATGATTATAGAATGAGCTTCGGTATTTATTCCATGAGCTCAGGATTACATGATGAGGTGCTTTCTGTGTTTCTGAACACGTGGGTAAATTTCCTTGTTTTTATGGTTGGGTTATAGTTGACTGCTAAGAGGACAAACTTTGAGTGTACTTTTGCTCTTGGATATAGTTTGGTTGGCTTAAAATTATATTTCTATTTTCTGACTTTGCAATGCTTCTGTTATGCGAATGTCTCATGATTAGTAAATATGTGCAATTACTACCCTTCATAAATTTTTTTTATGAGATCCTGGTTTGTTAGGATACTTCAGGTGAAGAGTAGAGTGAATCACAGGTCACAGTTTAGTCTCAACTACTTTATTTCTGGCTCAGAGTTTTTGTTTGAAATTTCTTGTGTGTAGATCAGTTTTATTCTTAATAGGTTGCAAAAACTGTTTCCCTGTAATGACTTTGGTTTTGTTTTGATTTCGGAGATTTGCACTATTGGGCAAAACCCCAATAGCAGAGAGGCTTTTTTTTAGTTCTTGGGAGCTATTTTTGAAGACTTCTGTTTTCAGAGGAAGAGATCATGAAAGTCCTATGGTGTTACATGTGGTGCTGACTGCTGCACATGATGAACAAGTAGTAATATTCAAGCTGGGGGAAAAAAGGCAAAAAAATTTCTCTGCTAAGTATCAGGTTCTTGCTTGGTTCCCTTTTGTTGAATTGTTTGGTTTTGCCTTTTGGTCATAGTTTTGGGTTTTTTTTGAAATGGTAGAGGCAACAAAAGGAAATCTGTAATGCAGAGCACTGGATACATTTAACTTCCTTTGCACCTTTCTTCTTTTTGTCTTTGAAGGATAGTGCTTGTGAGAACACTAAGATAAATTATGATAATCTGTCAAGAAACCAAAAACACATCACCTAGCAATGACTGAGTTTGAAATGATGATTTATTATGGCAGCTAGTGATATAAATTGCACTTTCCTTCCTGTGCTAAGAGCTTCTGCTGAAAAAAAAAATGGGCGAAAGGCAATATAGATAGAGTTTAATGTGGAATATGTAACCCAAAATATAGAATAAGTTCAGTTGGGCTAGCATGATGTGTTCTTTGTAACACTGTGTATGGCAAGAGTCTCCAAAAAGAATTGCTAAATTCTGATATTGTTGACACTAGCATGAGTAGACTCAAGAACTCACATAGACTGTTCTCTACTTTTTCTAACTAAACTACTCATCTAGCTCATTTTAATGGAACCTTGAGATGTGTCCTGATTACAGGCTCCTCCCTTATTCTCATATTAAATAAGATAACAGATTAAGCAAATTAAAGAAAAGTAGATCTATGATTCTATAGAAGCCAGGTAGACTTGGGAGAAGACATCTTACTTGATGATGTGTGAGGGTGGTGAGACACTGGAAGAGGTTGCCCAGAGACATTGTGGGTGCCCCCTCTCTGGAGGTGTTTAAGGCCAGGCTGGACAAGGCACTGAGCAACTCGGTCTAGTGGAAGGTGTCCCTGCCCGTGGCAGGGTAGTTGGAACTAGATTATCTTTAAGGTCCCTTCCAAACCAAACTATTCTATTATTCGAAGTCCTTTTTGTTAATTTCATGTAGATTTAATTGAAAATTAAGTAGATGCCCAGGTATGCTTTAGTGTGGGTAGTGCAGTCAATAAACCATCTTAGGAAAGTTCTCATTGCTGTGTAGTGTGAAGCATGACAACATGAACTCATAGATGATTTATCATGCTACATAATGTCGTGAACCTGTCTAAGGATTCAGATTCCCAATTTTTAAGCATAAGCGTGATGTAATATGGTTTGTATCACAGAATGTCAGGGATTGGAAGGGGCCTCGAGAAAATCTAGTCCAAATCCCCTGCTGGAGCAGGAACACCCAGGTCAGGTCACACAGGAAGGCATTCAGGCAGGATGCCCCCACATCCTTTCTGGACAGCCTGTGCCGCTGTTCCGTCACCCTCTCATATTTCTGTGGAAGCTCCTGTGTCCCAGTTTGCACCCATTCTCCCTTGTTGTCCTGTCATTGGATGTCACCAAGAAGAGCCTGGCTCCATCCTCCTGACTCTCACCCTTTACATATTTGTAAATCTGAATGAGGTCACCTCGTTCACTCTCCTTTTTTTCAAGCTAAAGAGACTTAGCTCCCTCTACCTTTCCTCATAAGGAAGATGCTCCAATCCCTTCATCATCTTTCTGGCTCTACACTGGACTCTTTCAAGCAGTTCCCTGTCTTTCACTGAAAAGCTGAAAATTGGGATTACTTGCAAATTATTGAGAAACATTTTAACAGAATGCAACTGATCTCAAAACTTTTTTTTTTAATTCAGCTCACTGGAGAAAAAAAAGGGGTTGATACCTTTTCCTTCAAAACTGTGATAATTAAGGCGAGTTTTTTGTGGACAGTCTGTCACCTATCAGTAATGTTTAAGTTGGTTTTACGAGCATGACCTTCTGTAGCTTAAGAGCAAACTTTCCTTTATCTTTGCATAATTCTGGATGCTGTGATGGCATCAGCTTCCTGCAGTTGACTAACCTTTAGATTAGAAGCTCAGAACCAAATTTAAAATTTCCTGGTCTCTGGCTAATGACAAGTGTTTAGTCAGCGTTATGTTTGTCTTTGTGTGCATGCCTGTGGCTTGCAGGAGAGATGCGAAGGGAGGTCTGACTGGGTTGGGGTGCTTCATGGTGAAGTCTGGCCCTGATGCAGTGGTAAGTACAAGCACGCAAGGATTTAACAGTCTGGCTTAACAGCAGTATAACACAGCACTTGTGCATTTTTAGCCTGAGTGTGCAGAGGTGGGTGATTCCTAAGGAGCCATTGTGAATGAATGTAGGAGGAAGGAAGGAAGGTTGGTTGCACAGCAAGCAAATTAAAGCAGAAGAAGCAGATACAGGCCTAAATGAATATTTTGCCTCTGGTTTTGCTTCTACAATGCTGTCAAATTCAGCCTTCTTCTGTGATTTCTGTGTTCTGCCTGTCTAACTTTGATGTTCTTGGATGTGTTTAAGAGCATAGTGAGGGATGTAATTTCACTATCTGTAAGCACAGCAGAGTTGGCTTTCATTAGCTTGGGCTACCTGCCCAAGTGAGTAACACAAAGTGAACATGCATGGCTGGGGCTGCTGGCTGTACTGGCACAATATCAGCATTTCCATTACTTTATTAACTACATTAAAGGTCATTCAGGTTTTACATCTGCTGCTGCACCTTAGTGGCAGTGTTGGCATCTTCCAACCCACAGTAACAAATGTCAAGTAAAGATAACCCTGTTCCAGCTCAGAGAGAGTCCTCATCCTGATCTTTCTGGAGCTTTATTGTTTAGTGTAGTGTTTTGGAGCTTTATCTTTTAGTAGTTTTTAGTGTAGTCGAACTGCTAAAGCACTCAACTGCACTGAGATTCCCTGTATTGAGTGCTGCTCTCTCAATCACTTCTTGAAATCTCTGCCAGTACCTCTAATTTGTGGGAGTCATCAGTCTTTCAAGGTGCTGTGTGTAAGCCCAAGTAGCTGATTTCTTCTGTCTCTAACTTTAGAAAGTAAATAGCAATTAGTTTGTGATTCATTAAATAACAAATAACAAGGGCAGTTTTAATTTTTAATAGCTTCATTTTGAAGCTCATGCTACAAAGTTTTTATCCCCTCGCCATCTAGTGTTTTTTCAGAGATATCTTTGATTTCTGACCTTTAAAACAGGGACTTTAATTTCTTGCATCTGTTGTGTAATTCTGAGATGTACCTGAGACTTGGAAGGGTACAAGACAATCTTATTTCCAGCTCCATGCAGTGGCTACTCAGAGTTTTTCAGAAAGATGTGGTACTGATAAAGGCAGGTAGCCTCACTCTGCTAGCACTGGAAAGGTGTTCCTGATGGCTAAAATATTTTAGGAGTGCTGAAAAATGTAAAAGATATCTAAGACAAAAGATTTTTCAGATTCCTTCATGTTGTCTGAATTCTTTTCTGCTGGTGCAGATCTTGTTTTAAAAAACATGCTGGCTCAACACTTGTTTCATTTAAAAGGAATTGATTCTCCTCAGTTTTCTTCATAACTTTGAACAATGGTTCCAAAAGGCTGAATATGATCATTGTGTTAATTTAGATGAAGCAAATAGCTGGTTGTGAAAGAAACTGAAGTTTAAAAGCAGTCATTTAATGTACTTTATCTGAGCTCCAAAGGAAGTCCTTGCTTGCTTTCAAATAGAAGACTTCAGTGTTACCTAATTCAATTATCATAAAGCAGACTGTAGAAGTTGCTTGACCCAGAGCCATTTTCAAATTAAGGGGTAGGGTAAATAATGAAAAAATTACCATTGTAGGGTAAATAATGAAAAACGTACTACTGTAAACAATCAGCAAGAATATTAGTAGTTTTGTAACAAGTCTAACTGAGAACTTACTAGTCAAATCACTAAAGAGATAACTCATTTGGAAATGCTTTCATCTATTGGACATTGGCTTAGACCTCAGCTCTCTAAATGCACCTGTTTTACAGCTGTCCACCTGCTTTTTTTTTCTTGCAGTAATGCCAGAAGTAGTAGAAATAGCCTTAATATTTGAACCATAAAAGCTAGAAACATGTTTGACATACTTTCATAAGCTGTTACAGCTTTTGATATAAACAGTCTATTTGTGCATGAGATGAATCTCAGTTTGCAGTACTTTATAACACTATGCATAGTGGTTTTTCTGAGCAATTTTAATGTTTTGAATGATATCAGGATTTCTCTGATCTTAAGTGGTATCATTGCTTGTTTGTGGACATGTATAGAATGG
Organism: Turnix velox; assembly: GCA_013400935.1. NCBI lineage: Eukaryota > Metazoa > Chordata > Aves > Charadriiformes > Turnicidae > Turnix > Turnix velox. The sequence continues at coordinate 18,114 of VZTY01000706.1, read as the reverse complement.
GCTTTTCCTTAAACTGACAGGACATGGTACATGTCTGTTCCCCCTGTCAGTAAGTTTAGCTCCTGCATATTTAATGCTGACCATCCTTTGAGGATTGAAAGTGGGTAGAAATACTGCAGTATAATGTAGAAAACTTCCAGCCCTATTTCAGGTTAGAAGGTGATGAGGAGCTTTAAAAATTGTCTACCTGCAGAAATATCTCATTTGTTCTCAGATGGCTGTTTGCTGTGCAAATCTGTAATTCATGGTTGTACTTTACAGTAAACCTTGATAGCTTCCAAGTTCTGTGCTGATAGTGTCTGTAAGATTCCAAGTTGCTGAAGGACAGAAACAAAGCCATATACCTGGGTTCATAGCTGACACAAATGCTAGCTTCTTTAGGTCTAGAAAATAAAGGTTGAGTTATTGCTTGCTTTGCAAAGAGCTTGCTGTGTCTTGTGGCTATATGTAAATGTTGTTTGCAAAATCATGTGTCGTACCATGACTATAATCATGCTAACATTGCTTGTTAATTGTTCATCTCCAACTTGGGCATAAATGCTGTTTGATTAGAGCCTGATTTTGCACTCTGATTGTACATAAAGATAACAGTACTGTCATATGGAATTGTTTTCATTAAAGATTGATTTATATGCTATAACTTTTTTTTCCCTTCTTTTTCTGCACAGATGATCGTGTGGCTGGAGAAAATGCTAGATAAAATAATCAGCATTTTCATAATATTTTTGCTAGTAATAGGAACCCTTCTGCTAGCCCTGCTTCTTACTGCAAAGGTAAGAATGTAATCATAGAGCTCATTTTAAATACTGAATTGAAGTTACTGGTATGTAAATAACATTGTGTAGTCTAAATATATTTCTAAAAAATTTATCAGCTAAATGCTCTGTAGTTGAATTTGTTACCATTTCGAGATGACTTATAACTGGGTTTTTATAAATATTTCTTTGTATTTATATGTTTACCTATGTAGCAAAACTAATACATAGATATTTGGAAATACAAAATTTATTCTAGTAAAATAACTACTAGCTTATATATTACAGAAACAGATTTAGTCTACCTCTTGTTACACTATTCTGGTCAATGGCAGAGCCACTTAGAATTTTTTCTTATTAATTTGCCTTGCATTGGAAAGATACTTGGGAGATGCTTAAGGTGTATTTGTCAGTTTGTTCAGGCCTGTAATGACCTCTCAGTATCCTGGTCTGAGTTTCAGTGTGCTGAAATACATAATCGTGTTTTTGCTGAAACAACTTTTTGATTTGTAGTTTGAGTGTTGTATTTTTTTTCACCAGAAGACATCCCTGATATCTTGTTTTTATTTTTCCTCATCCCCCTTTAATTTTTTTTTCTTCCCATCCTCCCCCCCCCTTTTTTTTTTT
>VZTY01000706.1:0-16727 GCA_013400935.1 Turnix velox | reverse complement strand
TTCCCCCCCCCCCCCCCCCCTTTTTTTTTTTTTTTTCAACCTTCCCTTTTTCTTTTCACTGTGGCTGTGATCATAATGGAGACTGAATGTTTGACTTGAATGCAGTTGCAGAACAAAAATCAGTGGATTTTGATGTCCTTTTTCCAGACTGCAGAATGTTGAGTACTTAAAATTGAAAGCTTTAAAAGTTGCGCAAGCAGTCCTATGTAAAGCAACCATATATTCATAAAAAGAACATATATTTATAAAAGTTGCTTTATATCATTCTTACTGAAGAATTATTTTTCATGTTAGAACTGATCTTTCATTATTTTTTACATTTCTTTGGTCCATGGTTTAAAGGAGGTATCTTTGTATTTTGTATTTCCCTTGACATCACTCTGTAGTGTTAGAGAGTTTTTTCTGCTTATGAGTTAAGGTTTAAATTTCCATTTAATATTTTTATTCACATAGTATATGACAAAAATTGCCAGAACAGATTGATTGTTGTGTTGACTGGGTTTTTTAGGGTTAATGGCACTTCATTCTTTTTAGTGCGTTGGCTCTGTTGGAAGAGTTATTCTTTAAATGTGCGAACTGGTCACATGGCCACACATCCTCCAAAAAAGCCCCCCAAAAACCTCTCTTTAATTTGCATTGATTAACATTTCTCCTCTATGTATTTAATTTAGGTACATCAAGAGAGCGTTCACATGATTCACGTCACAAGCAGCTTGATCAATGAGACAGTAGCCAGTCACCCAGAATGGGCAAAGTAAGAGTGCTAAAGTTAAGCAAATAGTATATGGTGGATGAATAAACTTCCAGATGCTCTTCTGCATAGTTTTAATTTAATAAATCCCCTAGGTGAAAAGAAATGGAAGTGACAGTTGCAGGGAAATGAAAAAAATTAATTCTCAAGCAGCACTAGTGTTATATGTTAGTTTGGAGGATTGTCTTTGTGATACCTTATTTGAGGACTGGTTGGACTTCAGTGGAGGAAGACAACTCTACAAACTTTCTAGTTATGCTTTTGGAGAAAAACTTCCTTAGTGCAGAGAATAAAGAGGCTGGTACTCTTTTCCCTGTGGAAGAGAAGTAATGACAAAGAATACTCTGTAAAAGGCTGCAAGATGAGAGACTAGTTTGTTTTGTTGGGTTTTTTTTTTCAATATGGAAAGCCAACTGCAGAATGCTTTTGAGGTAGCATGAGATGAAGAAAGGACTGAGGAGTGTGAATTTGGGTTGGGTTGGTTGTTTTGACGTTTTTTTGGGTTTTTTGTTTTTGAAGAGAGATGTTCCAGTTTACTTTTATTCTGCTTCATCTTAGCATACATTGAACGAAGGTGAATCCAAGCACTTAACAGCAAAAAACAGGACAGGAATGGTTGTCTTTTTTCATGGATGCTTTCTAAACAAAAATTACGATGATTCAGCAGGATTGAAAGAAAGTGCATGCTGTATTATTATAAGAACAAGAGAAGAATTTTGAAAACAGGACTAAAATGGTAGAGTTAATAAATTGTATAGTTAATATATGTGCTTTAGCAATACTTAGGCAATCACAACCAAGACAACAGAAAGCACTTAAAAGGTGTGTTTGTTGATTCCTTCATGGTATTTCTTGTTTGGCCTTTCCGTTGTGCCCTGAGATGAAAATGGAAGGACTGATGAAAATGTAAATTTGACTGTCAGAAGATTATTTATGTACTGAACGTGCTGTAGTACTAGTTGAGTAATTAGCAGTATTGTAGCTGAAATTTTTACATTGCATCCAAATTTGAAGCATCCAGACCACTATTTTTTGATTTATTGGAAGGAAGTATAATTCTTGTCATATCCATCAAGCCTGAACTCTTTTCAGCACTTAATGCTCATGTTGCGTTTAGAGCTAACTGGCAGAGCATTTCTGAAGAGCTACACTGACAGAAAAGCTTCCATGTTGATCTACAGCCAGGTGGACAAATGCATCAGCTTTATTTCCTGGATTCTTTCTTGTTTTGAAAGGGCTCTAATGTGTGCCATTGAATCGAGATGTAGCAAGAGAATGAAGAGAATGTGTGCAGTTTATTCACAAGTGTTGGAGTGGTGGCAACTCAGTAGGTCCCTTGCTTGAAAGTGACATGAATCCTTGAAGAAAGTCATGAGCATATATTTTGGTGAGGATTTAGCAGTAACAGGTAGCCAAACCCGTTGCTTTTTCAGGGAAACTAAGTTAATAATTAACATTTGGTTTGTAATTCAGAAGGTTGTCTTTGCAGCTAGATGAGGCTGCTTCCTATAGAATTTTCAGAAAACTAGAACACAAAATTTCTAAGAGGGTAGTGTGAGTAGAATGCAGAGAGAATGAAGAGCAAGTCAAAAGTTCACAATTCAACCAATATTTCATGAACCTTAGAGAATTCCAGATGCAATTATGTGCCCTAGATTTAATTGTACTTTGCTTGTGACAATGTCTGTTCCTTGATATGTGGAAAGAAATATTCTAGCTGTAGTAAGTTTACGTATATTTAGTCTTAACTGTTGTAGTTTCAGAGTGTTTGCTCATTAAATACATTGCAAATAATGAAATGTGTAGAAGTTAACTTTGTTTTCCTTCTTTAAAAATATACTAGCTGGCTCCCAGAAGCCCAGGTTATTCAGAAAGCACTCAATTCAGCAGCTAATAATGTATACCAATATGGCAGAGAGTGGATTACACATAAGGTGAGAGTGAACTTGTCTACTGGATTTTTTAATCTTTTAATTTTTTGAATATCAGAGCAGTAAAAATAAATAAAAAGGATTTGGGAAGTGATTCTTTTCTATGTTGAGAAATGTGTTTTTTCTGTTCTTCATGTAGTAGCTTGTGAGTTGAAGGGTGGGAGTGATTTCAATAGTCTTTTCTACTCAAAGGAATACTGGTTTTTAAGAGCTAAAAGAACCATCATAATTTTAAAAAGATTGCCAGTGAAAACACATAAAAAAAGATAAGTAATTTTTTTTCATCTGGTGTTGCTGTCCGGCTGTTGGCAACTCAGACCTCCCCAACCGTTCAGTATTCTAATTTCTGTATGGAATGTATTTATTTGTTAACCTTCTACAGGAAACTTCACTAAGATTCTTATCCAGACATTTTGATATCTGGCACATACCTCAGGTTATTTGAAATAAGTACTGTAAAGATTCTCAAGGATTTTTGATTCAGTATTTTAGAGATGTCATTGGTTTTTCAGTGCAGAAGGAGATCTTCTGCTTCAGTACAGCAGAATGTGTTTTTCAGATAGAACCTTTGTGTTCTGAGCCATGGTGGTGTCTGAAGTGTGTATTCCATACTGGTACTCACCTTTTCTAGTAAGTTAGTTTTGAGCCATGCTTTTACACATCATGCAATTAATCTACTTTGCAGCTTGTCAGTAGATTCTGTCCTGTATAATAACAACTTTATATGTTTCAGCTCCATAAGATTTTAGGAGAAAAAGTGAATAACACTGCTGTGATTGAAAAGCAAGTGCTAGAACTCTGGGACAGGCTTTATCACTCGTGGTTTGTGAAGGTAATTAACACACCTAAGTGCTGTTTCTATAAAATATCACTTAGTGCTTAGAAATAATTACACCAAGAATGCATTTCTGGGAAAAAAAGATTAGCAAAATTTGGAAAGCTGAGTTAATGTCATAATAATAAAATGCTGCTAAAAATTTTAAGTGTGTAAGATCATTCTACAGTCAAAGCTTGAGTACAGATGGAAGTATGTCCTTCACTTAAGTAATGATGTATGGTTTTATGTATGCCATTTAGTCTATGCTTTGCTTAGTCTGCTCAGGTGAGGGGGGCTTGCTTTTAAGACCTGGTGAATTTCTTGAAGATAAACTAGTTGATAATTTCTTGGAATCTCTTCTTTATCAACATGTTGAGGCCTGCAGCAGACTAGTTGCTGAGTAGCAATGAACTTGTATTTTTAACAGTGTTACAAAACTTACAAAAGGTACCTAATTATACTAGTTAATGGTGAGAGCTGTCTTTGAAAATGGAGCTAGATGAATGAACAACAAATAGTTCTTGATATGGTTTACAAATGCAGAAGGAGGAGACTTGTGACTATTCTTATGTTTCTGCTTTAAATAACTTGTCAGCTCAGAAGAAAGTTCTCTGTAATTCTGTGGATTGTGGAAGATCATTGCTAAATGTGTGTCATCAAATACAAGAATATATCTAGGGTGGCAGGACAAGGAGTAATGGGTGCAAATTGGAAGAGGGTAGATTCAATCTGGATATAAGAAAGAAGTTCTTTAGTGTGAGGTTAGTGAGACACTAGAACAGGTTGCTCAGAGAGGTTGTGGATGCCCCCTTAATCCCTGGAGGTGTTTGAGGCCTCCAGGTTTGGATTGGAAGGGACCTTGAAGATCATCTAGTTCCAACCCTCATGCCAGACAGCAGTATGATTCAATCAGACAACAGGCAACTTCATAATTAGGGAAGAGCCACCTAAGAAATCTGCTCTTGTGGTCACAGGCATTTCCTGTTGTCCTGCAGCGTCGGGGTTAAAAAGCTCTGTAGTCAGAAGAAATAATCCATGCTTCTAGTTCAGCTTTCAGCTTTCCAAAAATGCAGAGAAGCAGACACAAGTTGTGAAGGAGCCACTTGGTTATTTGCTTATGTTTTCATTTGTGGGTTGTATTAGGAAGAAGGTACACAGCAAAGAGTAAATTACGTAGGTAATGATTGAAATTCTCTTCCTTGTAAGATAGATACCATCATATCAGTCAAGCAGTAAAACTAATGTTTAACTAAGGGAATCAGTGCAATGTACAGAACTGTAATTACATGGGATAATTAGCCATTTTCCTGTCAGGCTTTTTTTTTGGTTTATCAGGTGCTTACAGATATTCTTGAGGTTGGCAATTAAAGCAGCTCTATGTATTTAGGTGCATGTTGAATCTTTTCCTCATTAAGAAAACACTAGTCTTTGACTTTTTCTCATATCTGTAAGTTATTCAAATGCCTGTTTTCTTTACATCTTTGTCTCTCTTTTAAAGAATGTGACACATTCTGGAAGACACAAAGGACACAAGTGGCACATAAACCGCCAAAACAGCTGGCTTGGTGATATTCTGGACTGGCAAGATGTTGCATCATTTGTTCATGACAACATTGAAACATTTCTTTCGGTATGTGTTTTTTCACCCTCATTTTTAACTGGTAACAGTTTCTCCCTGAATGGTCCGTGTAAAATATGGAAACACTCTTAGTATTACTTAGTTATTGTCTAAGCGATTATTGTAAGCCTACATAGGGCATAACTGGTCATCATGAAGGAAGCTCTTTTTATGTCAGGATCATCATTAATACTAACTTCCAAAATTTCTGGGAAAGGTTCTTACCATGTTACTTATGTCACCTGCAAGCTAGCCTTTTGTTTTTTTTAAAAAGAGACAAATTTATCCAATGATTGAGGAAACTGATGTAGAGTTTGTGGAAACATATATTTTCTGGTGTTACTTTCTTCCTTCAAGTTATTATTCATTGAGTTAAAAGCAGCTTATTTCTCTCTTCTACGAAAGTTCTGTGGAGAATGAAATTTATGTTTTGTACTATGTGAATTCCCTAATTAATGCACTGGACTTTTCACCTCATGAGGAGAAAAAGAAAAAAGCATCGAAAGCAATTCAAACTGAAACAAATCCATTTCTCTAAAGAATTATGTTAAATCTGAAATGCTTAATATAGAATCAATCCCTGATATAGTTAATCTTTCATTTAAATTATTGTAAACTAGAAGTGTCTTCAGGTTACTGTCTGTCCACTTTGGAAGAACACTATTTATACCTAATTTTCAAGGTACTATTTCTGTGGATGCAGTTAAAAGCCAGTATTTGCCTCAAGGCAGTTCTTGATTTAGACTGATGGGCGTACATGACTTTTGTCTTCTTTCTACTGCTGCTCACAGTTTCTGTATTGATTAATCTTTTCTCAGTTTACAGTAGAATTTGCTTGATACTTTCTCAAAGCTGACCCTGCATGATTGAGGCAGAGTTATAAAAATGCACTGCATATCACTTAAAATCAATATGGAGCTTCCTCTTAGGCAAGAGAGAGAGGAGGAGCCACAAAGTAAGTGTGAAGCGTGTCCCTTCCAGGATTGCTGCACAGTGCTCAGAAACCAGAAATCTGCTTCAGTAATGTAAATAGGCTGGATTAATGCAGGAAACAGTGTAGAGAAAATAAATATTTTAGATAAAAATACATTAATATTACAATTTTCATCTAGCTGGTATGCTTTGTTTTTACTTCTGAAATGTGGTTTATAAGTTCAGGGGGAAAAAAAAAAAGTACCAGCAAATTACTTGCTTTCCTGTTTGTTTCCATGATCTCATTATTCATTAGCTGTGGGGAAACACCTGCCCTTTTGCTCCATACACTCATGTCTGTGAAGACAGAATAGAATGTAAACCAGTCAGTGCATAATATAGAGACCAGGGCATTGCCTGAGCTGCCACAACACCACCCCCCCCCACACACCTATAGAAGTAGCCCAGGAAGCATGAGCACCCAGGAACACCACTATCAGAGTGGACAAACACAACATGGGGTGTCAGCCGAGGCTTGGCACGACAGTTTGCACTGAAAGGTGCACAAGAATGATGTAGCCACCCTAAAAGCTCAAGGGGTGAAGGAACTTAGTTATGAAATCCACGTGGTGGGAAGATACCTCCTCTGACTGCACTAGTCAGAACACACCTCCCACAGAGACCTGCAGCCATCCAGGTTTCATGCTGCAGGGATTGCCAGAGCCTTTAAGTGGAAGCAGACAGAAGTAACCACAGCTATCTGAGGTGTGACCACAGAAACAACTTGCTCAGCCTGGTGGCAGGCTACTAGAGAAAGTAGAAAAATTTAGAAGCATCAGGACAAGTCCAGTGACTTTAAACTAAGACAAGGGTGGGTCTGGACTTATAAGGAAGAATTTTTTTGCAATGGGAGTGGTAAAATACTAGAAAAGATTGCCCAGAGAGATGGTAGATCATAGAATGGTTTGGTTTAGAAGTGACCGTAATCATCTAGTTCCAACAACCCCTGCAATGGGCTGGGACACTACTAGACCATGTTGCTCAAAGCACCATCCAGCCAGGCCTGGGACACTTCTAGGGATGAGACATCCAGCACTTCTCAGGGCAGCCTGCTCTAGTGTTTCACCAATCTCTTAGAGTTTATAATCTAAATCTACCCTCTTTCAGTTTAAAATCGTTACCTCTTGCCTTATGACTATACTCTTTGTTAAAGTGTCCCTCCCCACCTTTCCTGTACTTTAGGTACTGGAAGGCCATTACAAGGTTTCCCCCAGAGTAGATGCCCTGTACCTAGAATCATAGAATGGTTTGGGTTGGAAGGAACCTTAAAGGTCATCTTGTTCCAGCCCCCTGCTGTGCGCTGGGATACCACTCACTAGATCAGGTTGCTCAGTGCCTCACCCAGCGTGGCCATAAACACCTCTAGGGAGGGGGCATCCACAACCTCTCTGGGCAACTGTTCCATTGTCTCACCACCCTCACAGTAAAGAATTTTTTTTCTTAGAGGCATCCTGAATCTCCCCTATTCCAATCTGCATTCATTATTCCTAGTCCTGTCATCACATATCCTATTCAAAAGTCCTACCCCAGCCTTTCTGTAGCCCCCTTCAGGTATTTATAAGCTACTATGAGGTGTGCATAGTTTGAGGCAAGAGTTTACTGTAGGAATAACTGTCTCACTAGCTCTTTAGCTTTCTGAAATATTTCAGGGTAGTACAAGGGACTCTGTACTCTGAAAACACAGCTATTTTACAGTGTCATATTGCAGTCACATGTAAATAAGCTCTTTTCCATTGATGGAAAGTCATAGTTGAAGTATTCATATTATTTAGTAAGAGAAGAAGCATTTGTTGTATCAAAAATGTTAAAAGAAGACAGATGGAAGTTTTTCACTTCAGGCTATTTCTGTAGTGGGAGAAACTCTGAGCTGAAAGCATGTAACTAAATCGGTTGTATAGGTGGGCTGGGGAATTACTGGCATTCATTTAGTTCGTAACGATATGCATTAACTCAGTACTTTGAGTATCACGTAAAGCACAGATACCACCTTCAAAACATGCTGTTCATTGTACTGAGCTCTAGTTAGGTGCAGACAGAGTTATTTTAAAGTAATTCACCCTATAAACATGTAAATTGCCAAAAGACTTAGTATGAAGACAAACTTTTCCAAATCATTAGTTTACTTTTTTCTAAAGGCTTTGGTGTTAGGAGCACTGGCTCCTTTCAGCCAGAATACTTTATCCGGTTTATCCAGTGATGCATTTTTGATGTGGGATTTATTTCATCGTGTTCTTGATTTGGGGCAAGAGCTATGAAGGATCCACATTAACACCTCCAGTTTTGCAAACCATACTCTAAGGTATTTTTTTAGTGGAATAAAATGTGCAATACATAGCTGGGCTAGTAAAATTTAATTTCTGAAATACAAAAAAGCTTCATTCCTTCCCCACTCCCCTGATTTTCTATTCATACTCTTTTCCTCTACTTCTTGAAGGCGTGAAACATTGAAAAGGTAAATTACTGCTGGCTAAATCTGTGAGTGGTCACTCAAAATCCCCTTGATGTTCTATGAGACATTGCTAATGTCTGCTTAAATTGCTGGTTTTGCTTCTTACACAAGAACATTCATTATTCCAGCAGGAGCCAGAGATTTCCAAGACAGGAAGACAGAAGACCTTCCTTTAAGAAGTGCACAGCAAGCTTCAAGTCAGTTAGGTTTTTCTGTCTGTGCCTTTAGCATGGCTGATCTGTGTGTTCCAAATCAAGTTGGGTTCTCATATATTTCACTGAGTTCATATATATCCTAATGATTTCTCTGGCCATGATAATTTCATGATCTGCTAAGTTTTTATAGCTAATACAGGCTGTTCTTCAGTTATAATTCATCTGCCATGCCTTTTTTTTTTTTTTGCCTCCCCTTCTTAGTGAGGTAAAAGTTGAGAGATTTGGGTAGTGCTTTTTTGCCATAGAGGACATTCACCATGATGCATATTTTTAGAGAAAGAGTTGATTTCTCTACAGTCAGGAAGTCAAAGACATGACTGGAACATAGTCTGCTTTCTATTTTGTCTCTATTACATGTAAAGGCCAAGCAAAAATGCTTTTTTCCAAACTAAGCTGTTTGTCCCTTAAGGATTAGCCCAGCACTTCCTCAGGTAGACATTTATTTAGAAATCGGAATTTAATTGGAGCAGGAAGCATACAATCTTGTGCATCCTGTATTATTCTTTGCAAAGTCCATTGCTTGTCTTATATCTTAAAGATTTATCAGCTCATTCTATTACTGTAATTTTTTGAATTGTCAGGATAGTAAATCTTTATGAACAAAAAAAAATTGCGTAGAGAAAGTAAAATTCTTTTCCTGATGCCTCTTTGCTTCCAGTTTTACTCCCTTTACAGATGTGTTATTATCTGTGCTCAAATTAAGTGGATTAATTCATGTGGCTTCCAGAAGTTTGCTGACTTGAAGATCTCAGCAAAAAACTTGTTCTGGGCAAATGCCTTTTAAACCATGCTTTCTGATATTGGCCAGTTGAAGTGAGTAGGACACGTTAGGTGACTACAAGCATTAAATGCACTCTTGTTTTCTTGCCTGTTACAGATTGGAAAGGCACAACGATTGATGTTGACAGTGGGATATCACAGTGTGGTGCATAGAGAGGTGTTCAGAGAGGTGATTTTGCCCCTCCACTCAGCTCTGGTGAGCCCCCACCTGGAGTATTGTGTCCAGTTCTGGAGCACTCAACTTAAGAAGGACATTGAGCTGTTACAGCAGGTCTAGAGGAGGGCCACAAAGATGATCAGAGGGCTGGAGCACCTCCCTTAGGAGGACAGGCTGAAGGAGTTGGGGATGTTCAGCTTGGAGAAGAGAAGGCTCGGGGGGACGTCATAGTAGCTTCTCAGTAACTGAAAGGGAACCCACAGAAAGGCAGGGGTAGGACTGTTTACTAGGATATGTGATGGCAAGACTACCAGTAATGGATGTAAATTGGAAGAGGGGAGATTCAGGCTGGATCTAAGAAATAAATTCTTTCTTGTGAGGGTGGTGAGACACTGGATCATGTTGCCCGGAGAAGTTGTGGATGCCCCCTCTCTGGAGGTCTCTCAAGGCCAGGCTGAACAAGGCACTGAGCAGCCTGATCTAGGGGGAGGTTGGAACTAGATGATCTTTAAGGTCACTTCCAACTCAAATCATTCTGTATATTTTGATTTTGTGACTGTTGCTGAAATACTTGAGTACTTTGTAGTACTGTAATGATTACTGTAATAGTTAATATCTGTTATGTCTGAATGATCATCCTAGTGATGAGAAGCATGTTTCTGGAAATTTTAATGGCATTAAGAGGAACTTAATCTGTAGCTAGAGATGTGTCCCAAAGGATGGGCTTGCTTTCATAGGACATGCCAAAGCTGATTGAGAGGCTCTATCCACACTTTGAAGCAGATGCTAGGAGTAACTAGTCCAGCAGTTCCCATCAGTGACTACCTGACAAGGATGTCCTTCTAGGAGAGCCATTCCTGATACTGATTCAACCATGTAACAACTGCATTCAAACTATTGGCATTCAAACTACTGCTTTTTCTTAATGCAAACCCTAACTTTTACTAGCTCTCAGGGTTGTGTCTTCAATACCTTTATCCTTGGTGAACTTCTTGCATTTCAGGGGCTTTTGTTTTCAACCTGTGTCTGTTTACAAATTCTTTGCTGTTCTGTGATTAAACTCCACATCCTTGCAAGGGACCTGTGATGCCAAGCTCCTGTTTATGTTCCAAGTTGTAGTTATAAGCTTAAACATCTGGTCCTGGAGCCTTTCACAGCTGACATGCAATTTACTGCCTGTTGTTAGTGATTACAGTAATGTGCTTAATGAATGCCAACTGAAAGGCCTCTGCTTTAGCCATGAAGTCTTCCCTTGAAAAAAATTTCTCTCTTCTGCATTTACAATCCTTATAGTGAAATGTACATTTAATAAACTTACCTGGCAGCTGCATGAATGAATATAGCTGCTACATCCCCAGAAAGAAGATGACAGGTACCATTGGTAGCACATTTTTCAGCAGAAATTCCTCTTCCTTTCTAATCTCACTTGAATTCTCAAGAGAGATGAGTAAAACCTGCTCATAATGTGAGCCTTAAAGTTCATAATTCTCATTAAGTAGTAAGAAGCATGGTCTAAGTAGATATTTCTGATTTTAGTATATGTTCACTTCCCTCAGCCCTTATACCAAATTTATACTTAATGGATTATTTTCTGTGTGTTTCGCTCATTCCCAAAGAGGTGATCATGTGGCTCACATGCCTTTGTCTGGTCTGTAAATGCTCAAAACTGGGGTTTTTTTGATTGGGATTGTTTTTTTTTTTTTTATTTAATTTAGTCTAAATTATTAAGAGAATTGTAAAACTAAGAGTAACTAGCTAGTTCTCAAGTCTTCTCTTACAGCTTTTAATCTGGAAAAGGGCTTTTGTAGCAGAGCTTTTACAGCTTATCTGGTCTTATCTAGTCATATTAGTTAGTATGAAGGAATGTATGGCTTTTTCGTAGTAACTTTGCTTCTTTGATATGTTGCATCACTTTGGAAAGTACGTTCTTACTGAATTACTTCTGAATGAAATATTTGTTAGGGAACTACTGTGCATTGCATTTAGGATGCCTCCATATGCAATGTCCTTGTGCCCTTACTGTTTCATGAATTTGTTGCCCTATTGAGATGGGTTCAGTCTGAGAACTAATTCATTTGAGAACTAATTCAGCTGTAGTGGGCATTCTATGTTTAAAAGCATGTCTCGGAACTGTCTCTTTACTGTCTGTAAACAGCCGCTGGTCCCCAAACCTATGCAAAATTTAATAGACTGTCTAGCATTGTTTATTTTCCATGGTTACTTGACTGATGCATCTAAAATCACATCTGGAGTGTTGTCTGCAGACTTTATAAAAATTATGCATCTCATTAATGCAAAATTCTTTTAAAGCAAATTTAGTAAAGCAGTGATTTTATTACTGGATTTGAACCTGTCTAAAGATCTATTTTTTCCTTGTGATGTTACTCCATGTTCATCATGTTTTTGCATTTCTGCTTTTTCAAAGATGAGATTTCTCACCCAAAATGAGGTCTGCTCTCAGTTGATGGTGATATTTGTCAAAGGAAATAGGTGTCACTGCATCTAGATTTTCACAGTTTTACTTAATTAAATATGTGTGAGCATTGGGAGAAACCTTGTAACCATCTACCTAAAAACTTGTCTTTAGCAAAGTTTTCACTTGGTTTTACTAGCTGTTATTGAGGAATGAAGATGTTTTCTTTAAAACAATGTTTTCTTGGTATGGCTTGATGGAGTTAAATCCACTCTGTAAGCAGTTCTCTGTCTGGTGCCTGACTTGGTCTTTTGCTTCCCTCTCTTATTGCAGATCCTGGAGTCCCTGTGGATAGTGATGAGTCGCAATGTGAGCCTCTTATTTACTACAGTTACAACATTAGTGACAATCCTCTTCCACAGTGGGACAGCTCTTCTTAATTTTGTGCTTTCTGTGGTAAGTAATATGCCATCAGTTTACATGGTCTGTTTCACTGAAGGAACTTCATTGCTTGTGTTCTAACAATGAAAAATCAAACTTAAAGCATTGAAAACATCTTTTAATCTCATCCAATGTGAGAATAAAGTTTTGCATTTGTGTATCTGCTGTTTGGGAGCCATTCTATGCAAAGGGCAAGATTTGTGTAACTTCCATGTTAAGGAGCTGTCGGTCTTCCTGTGCTGTTCATAGAAAGCATTTTTTTTTCTGGCTTTGCATTTCATAGTAGCTTTGTGGGTTCTCGTCAATATTTAGGAAACAACAGTTCACAGTAAGACTTAATGGAATGGTTGTTTTGTTGTTCCGTGATTGTCTTTCAGTTAGTGAAGAAAGGATTGCGAGGGAATGGGTACAAGGTGGAACACAGAGGGTTCCAGAGAAATGTAAGAAAAAATGTTTTCACAGTGAGGGTGACAGAACACTGGAACAGACTGCCCAGAAGAGTCTCCTTCTCTGGACACATTCAAAACCCATCTGGACAAGTTCCTGTGTGACCTGGTCTTGGTGTTCCTGCTCTGGCAGGGGGATTGAACTCGATGATGTCTTGAGGTTCCTTCCAATCCCTGACTCTGTGATTCTGTGAACGCTTGTTTCCTTTTTCCCTTAGTCCATAGTTTCACCCATGATGACACATTTTAAAACTGTGCATTATAGGTTACTTTAAAATGACAAATTTGCATAATAATTCCAAGTTATTTCAAAGCACTCATTGCTCAGGCACAAAAATTATCTCTAGATATCATGATAGTTTATACCAAGTTCATCACATGCTTTTTTATTGTCCTACCTGTCTGATTTTCCAGTTGTTGCAGCACTGTGTAGTCTTATGGTTTGGCAGAGCTAGTTGAGCTACTTCTGTTTCAGAATTCTTCAGAATTAAATGTTGCAAAGAGCACTGTTTCCTGCTGTTCTGTTGTAGGTTGAGTGTGATACTTAAAAATGCACATATAAAACTTTCCCCACCAAAACACCTCAGTTCTGTACTTTTGGGTTCTTGGATTTCATCATGAGCTTCCATTTTGCAGACCTAGTGATTTTATGTACATAGGAAAGATATGTTTTAATACATATTAAAAAAATCTGTAGATGCTTGGTAGTCTTCGAAATGTAAACAGCAGAACTGATGAATTAGAAATACTTCAATTTAAAAGAAAAAAGACAAAAAAATCACTGCACAACTCCGTCTGGTTGACTGTATTTCAAATACAGCTGAAGGGTTCTGCTTCCCCTCATATCTGCACACAGAATGTGTCATGTAAAAATGTAGGTGTTCTTCTAACTGTATGAACTGCCTCTTTTGAAGACATTTAAAACTTGCATGCATATCTGAAGAGTAGTTATTAATGCTGTTGGAGAGTGCTATGACTTTAGTCTTAGTTGTACTGTGCATTTCATGAGCCATTCCATCTATTCAGAGATTTGGTTTCTCCTCTTTCTGGAAGTCCTTCACAAAGGTCTTGCTACAAAAACTAAAGGGGTTTTCTTACAGAACAATAAGGAAGCTGGATAGAGCTTGTTTTGATAGTCTTTAGTGTGAGTCTGTTAACGGCTTATAGCTGAAAGGGAAAGAATTTAAATTTAGGATGTGCAGAAAGTAGCCTCCCCTAAATAAAGAGTAGAAATAATGTAACTGCATTTTAATTTTTCCTTATGCCTTTTTTTTTTTTCCCTTCTGCTGCAGCAGTAAGCAGAGAAAATCTACATGTGACCCTAGGATAAAGCACTGCAGCTTTTCTAACCTTTGGAATGTGCATTCTTACTGAATCCTACTTAATATCATGTTAGATCTACCTGCTGTTCACATGCCTTTTTCCACAGATGAAGATATAAATCCTTCAAGTAAGGAGGAAAAGAATAGCAGCAGCCTTGTTCTTCTGGAATCTCACAGCATACATCTTTTGCTGTAGCAAGAATTTTTTTCAATGAGATGCTTTCCAAGGATTGATAGCTTTTAGCATTTTCTTTTCTCCTTTAATCATGAGTTCTTCTCCAGTAAGGAAGAAGAGCCTTTGTATAGAGTTTGTTTTGAATATGCAAGCAAATCTTTTCAGAGTTCTTTGATTGTTCTAGTTTAGTTGTTGCATCTTTGGCTACCACCCGGCCAAGTATTCTTTCTCTACCTCTTTTATTTTTTTAATGCAGTTTTGGAATGGAATTCTTCTGTTTTGAATGGATTGAACCCAATTCTTACATTTTTGAATGGGCTGAACCCTAAAGATGGGTCGGCAGCCTTTGAGCACAGTTTGTGGTCCAGCCAGCAGTATCAGCTAAAAAAGCTGACTCTTTTCAAAATGCCATGTATATATTTTGACGAAGTGTTTAATGTGCTACTGAGGAAAGTTGGTATTTTTTTTTCTAAATGTGAAACAAAAGAAATTCTTTTAAGCAGAGCTGTGTTATAAAAGGAACTGCTGCTTCAATTGCACCATTATTTTGCAGGATTATGAGTTGCTACAGGAGATTTTTTTGCTAGTTTAAAGTGGCACAAACTAATTTAAATTTTCCAGCAAGGTAATTGGAGTGGTTAGTTTTTCATCTCATGACATGTCAGTCCAGTTTTACTCATCCTGAAGAACAAGTAATAAGTAATCAAAATTCAAATTGTGCTTTAAAGCATGGAAATTATAGAAACTCAGAACCCCTGTTTTGAAAAGTAAATCTTCCATCAAACATTCAGTAGAAAGTAATCTGTGTAGTGTATTCATCCATGATCTAGTAAGACTGTATCCACATCCTGTACAGACATTTGTTTGACTGTCAGGATGTTGTACATGGAGCACTGTACTGCTTTCAGAGTTGAAAATTGCACTCCAGGAAGGATCTGTAGCCAGATCCCAGTGGAAGGAAGACAAAATACCACCTGGATTTTTGCTTTGGTATAGGGAAGCAAGGAAAATACTACAGTAGCTTAGGAAAAATGGCAGGTTTTATCAAGGAGAAAGTAGCCATACTTGTAGTAGTACAGAGGATGCTAAAATCTGAGTCAAGTGTTAAGATTTTCTCATTTGAAAATGTAGCTGATACTACTACTGGCAATGGATTGTTTCACATTGAACCAAGGCCTAATTCAGTGGGGATTTTTTATGCTCTCTAAATGAAACTTAACGGTGCTGATGTAATCACTTACTTTGATAAATTGGTTTATCACTGAGTCAGAAGATACACAGCTGAAAGGTAGAATATGGCCTACGCCTATATGTCACATTTTGGAAAGGAGTCACAGTAGGTGGGGACAGATAAAGGATGGGAGGTAGAAGAGAGTCAAGGAGATCAGTAATGGAATGCTGCATGTTATGTTGTTGTCATTGTGTTGTTTTTTTTTTTTCTAAATTGCTCAGAGGGGAAAAGAGCATGATGTGTCAAGAGACTGGAAATAAGAGACTTATGGAGGTCAGGCTTTTTGGCTTATCAGAAGATTAAGATGTGCTTTATTCTAGCATACAGTTAAGTTGGAAATAAGGGAAGTGAAAGAATGCTTTGTAATCATCTGAAGAGAGAGAAAAGATCTTGGGCTCGGAGATGAAGCAAATATAAGTCAAAAAACCATCAAACTTCAATTGGATTATATGATTTTGGGAAGAGATTGAATGGGGCTAGAAGTTTCATAATGTTTAGCTGTAACTGTTAAGTCCGTTGTGCAGCAAGAGATAATATTACTCTTCTAGCTCAGTATGTTCCTCTGGATCCAGGCTTGTGGAATAGTATTTTGTTCCTTTCCAATGAACTTCAGTATCTGAAGCATAGCTGCATACTGTAGTTCAGGAAAGAATCTATCGCCTTTAAATTACTTTTTTTTTTGGTTGCAGGTGATATTCCTGACCACATTGTTCTACCTGTTGAGTTCCAGTGATGAGTACTACAAGCCAGTAAAGTGGGTGATAAGCCTGACACCTTTGTCTCAGCCAGGTCCTTCTTCAAATATAGTCGGCCAATCTGTGGAGGAAGCAATAAGGTATGTTCTTGATTTCTTGCCCTTTCTGGAAAATTAATTTTTTAAATTTGATGAAACAGCTCATTTTTTCAGTAGAGGTGCAAATCTCAGAGGTTTTCCATAACCTGTTATTGATGATTATTCTTGAAAGAGCAATTTGACTGAACTTGCCTAAAAGAAATTTCAGAGATCTCA
>VZTY01000690.1:24828-84771 GCA_013400935.1 Turnix velox | reverse complement strand
CTCTCCCTTCTCCACTGGCTGGTGAAGCAAACTATTTGGAAACTAGAGAATTAACAGCCCTTGCAGCTACTCTGTCATGACCAGAGTAAAGTAATAGTGGGAAGTGGGCAGCAAAATGAGCAAATGAAAGGAAGAAAGACAGGCCTTTTGTAAATTAAGGTGACTTGGTGACTTTTTGGTGACAATTACTATCACTTTATTATTAGCTTTATTCCTGCTCTCACCTGAGACTTTCACTGTCACCTGGCTTGGTAAAAAGCAGAACTTGAAACAAAACCCCAGCAAACTGGAAATCTAGTTAATGTGATAAATGGTGGTCATTAAAAGAGAAAAGCAAGCAGGGGAGAACGTGTTCTTGGTGAGGCAAATAAATAAATAAACGTTGGCATATTTATACCCATAATTTGACATTCATTAGTCAGGCAGTAATTGCTTGGTTTGTCATTTTAAAAATGGCTTTTAATGGCTAAGTGGAAGTGGCAGATGGGAGAGGAGTCAAGGAAAGGGTGTTTGTCTGTCTCAGACTTAAATTTTGACACTGTCCGGCATGACATCCTGGACTCTGAATTGGAGAGGTGTGGGTCTGATAGTGACCCACTGGGAGGTAAGGAACTGACTGGATGGCTCTGCTTAGTGTCCCAATGGAGCCCCTCAGGAGTTGTGATTAGGACCAGTGGAGTTCAGCATCTCTCTTGGTGACATAGACAGTGGGATTGGCCTCATTGGAACTGAACTAAAGCAAACAGTGGAGTAAAGTTAAACCAACCAATGGAGGAAGAGAAAGAGTTGTAAATGCTCTTAATTATAAATGGGTTTATTAGATTATGAAGCAAATGAGTAGTTTTCTGGCAGCTGTAGGAAACAGATTATTTGGTGTAAATGGTGAGTATGATGAGTGATAGCTGGGAAGTGGCATCAGCTCCTCCATTCCATGCTGTTCACTGCTGAGCTTTGCTCAGGTTTCCTTGAGGTTTATTTATTCTCCAGTTTGTCCACCCACTCTCTCAAATCTTTGTGTGGAGCAGGGGCTGAGAAATTTTGAAGGAGACAGGCACACAGATACACATGTCATCATGCTCTGGCAGCTTGCACCCAGTGTGAATGTTTTATACTTCCCTTTGGGTGACCTGAGCACCTCAGCAACACATATAAGAAACGTTCCTCCAGTCCTCTTTAACTAGGGAATACAACGAAATTAAGCAGCCTGGCTGTGGGGGAGCTGTGTAATGTCCCACTGCAATGTCCCGCTGGCTCAGTCCTGCAGCAGTGATCTGCAATTGCTGTTAAAAGCCCCATGAAAGGAAAAGGCAAGTCTTTGCTGTGAGCTTTGTCAAGGGGTGGAGGAGCTGGGGGATGGATGGAGGCTTAGCCAACACTTTTTGTACTTAAACTGGATCAATTTAAAAGGTTTCCTCTGCTGCTGCCTGCCAGAGGGCTTTTATAGATGAGAAGTGTCAGCACAATCATGCAGATTGCAGTGTTCAGCAATTCTTCCACCCCACAGCTGCTAGCAGGGCATCTACTCATGGTCCCATATGTGTTGTGTAGGAGGGAGGCTGGGATGGAGGAAAAAATTGGCATTCCTGAGCATCCAACCCCAAAATCAACCCAAGGATGTGTCCTAGTATGTGCCTCTGTGTGTGGGGCCACTCCAAGGGGTGTAAGGACTGGATCTGCCCAGGGGGAGTGATAATGGAATGGATTTGCTGAATTTGAAGGTTGAGTTTGTTCAACCCAACCAGCAGCTGGGGGGGACATCTCTGTTAATCATCTGCTGGGTCTGAGTGATACAAAATCCAGCACCACTAACTTCTCAGGTGAGATGGAGGATGACACAGAGGTGATTGGAGGCAACCGACATGGCTTCACCAGGGGCAAATCGTGCCTGACCAATTTGGTGGCCTTCTATGACAGAGCCACATCATTGGTGGACAAAGGAAGGGCAACTGACATCATCTACCTGGACTTGTGCAAGGCATTTGACACTGTCCCACATGACGTCTTGGTCTCCAAACTGGAAAAGAATGGGTTTGATGGATGGACCACTCGCTGGATAAGGAGCTGGTTGAATGGTTGCACTCAAAGAGTTGCAGTCAATGGCTCGTTGTCCAAGTGGAAACCAGTGACGAGTGGTGTTCCTCAAGGATCAGTACTGGGACCAGTGCTATTTAACGTCTTTGCAGGAGATTTGGACAGTGGGATCGAGTGCACCCTCAGCAAGTTCACAGATGACACCAAGCTGTGTGGGGCAGTTGATACACCCAAAGGAAGGGATACCATCCAGAGGGACCTTGACAGACTTGAGAGGTGGGGCCATGCCAACTTCATGAAGTTCAACAAAGGTCTTGCACCTGCGTCGAAGCAATCCCAAGCACAGATACAGGCTGGGTGGAGAGTAGCTTGAGAGCAGCTCTGAAGAGAAAGACTTGGGAGTGTCAGTTGATGACAAACTCAACATGAGCCAGCAGTGTGCACTTGCAGCCAAGAAGGCCAACCAGATCCTGGGTTGTACCAAGAGGAGTGTGACCAGCAGGTCAAGAGAGGAGATTTTGCCCCTCTACTCGGCACTGGTGAGACCCCACCCAGAGTTACTGTGTCCAGTTCTGGAGCCCTCAACATAAGAAGGACATTGAGCTGTTGGAGCAGGTCCAGAGGAGGGCCACGGATATGGTCAAAGGGCTGGAGCATCTCCCCTATGATGACAGGCTGAAGGAGTTGGGGTTGTTCAGCCTGGAGAAGAGAAGACTCAGGGGGGACCTCATAGTAACTTGTCAATACTTGAAGGGGGTCCTACAGAAAGACAGGGGTAGGACTTTGTAATGAGATATCTGATGGGAGGACTAGAAATAATGGATGTAAATTGGAAGAGGGTAAATTCAGGTTTGACATAACAAAGAAATTCTTTACAGTGAGGGAGGTGAAACACTGGAACAGGTTGCTCAGAGAGGTTGTGGATGCCCCCTCTCTGGAGGTGTTCAAGGCCAGGCTGGACGTGGCACTGAACAGCCTGATCTAGTGGGAGGTGTCCCTGCCTATGGAACTCGATCTTTAAGATCTCTTCCATTCCAAACTATTCTATGATTCTATGTCCTCATATCATGCATCATCACAAAAAGGTGGAATCCTGAGGTTTTGATTCAAGTGAGGAGGACTTAGTTTGAGACCAAAGTCCTGCACAAATGGTCTCATGGACTTACAGTGCCAGAGTTTGAAGTGAAGGAGAAGGGTGGTAGTGTCTCTGTGTGCTGTATGGAGCAGCATGGAGTGTTTCTTTTTCCTTTTGGTGGTGATTAGTCCTTCCAGAGAGGAAGGAATGAAGTGCTTTGACCTACTGCCTGAACATAATAAACTCCAAAATGTCAAAAGTCAAGGTGGAAATACCAGCCTGATTTTGACAAAACTGTGCTGTTCTGTGCAAGGAAAAAAAAATCAACCAGTGATGGCTTAATGTTGCTGAGTAGCGAGAGGTTACACAAAAAAACATTGCATATGAGAATTTTTGACAAAATAAACCTTGACAAAGCCAAGATGGAGACCAGAGACCCTCAATGTGGTGGAAGGATGTTCTTCTGAGTGTGTGGTACCTTACCTAAAATAGGGAAACCTGCTAAAACCAGGTGCTGGAGGAATCCCCATGGAGGAAGGCCCCAGAAAGGATGGGGTGAGTTTGAATTGTCAGTAATGATTAGGCTGTGCAAGCAGAGAGAAATGAGGGAAATATTTTGCTGAAATTTGTTGCAGTCAAAGTGATCTGAGCAGTGGCTGAGCATCCTCCTTCTTGACCTCCTCTGCCCACTTGTTTCCTGCTAATTATGCTACTTATAATTGAGGCCAGGTGAGGTCTGCCCCTTTAGCAAACCCCAAGCTGGTCCCAGCCATGCTGTGGATGAGCCCTGGTGGCTGAGGTGACAGTATGGTGCCAGGTGATGATGGTGGCCACCAGGCAGCAGATCGTTGGGGTGCCCAGGCGGTCAATCCATCTCCACACAACAGTCAGTCTCAAGCTGCAGATTATGCAGGACTTCATCTCCTTGCTCAGCTGCAGAGCTGATTTGTTTCAGCAATAGATCAATTATCCCCCCAAAACAACACTCAATTCACTTGGGATGGTGTGAAATGAAGATAAAACTGGTTGAGGCACTGATGATGGATCTTCCAGATCTTCCATTACAGACCCTCCATCCCTACTCATAAATACCCATTGCCAGGGAGGGAGGATCCATTCCTTCCCAGAGCCCATTTGTGCTCATTTCATTAGGATACAGTGAATTATTTCAGTGGAACAATGCCTAGATAAGAATAGACTGTGATTAAAAGGGCATTTATTTCTCATGCTGCCTATAAGTGTCCCTGCTTGGTGACACCACGATCACTCAAACTGATCAAATACAGAATCAAACACATGTTGGTAGAGCCTTCATCTGGGCTTTGAGGAGAGCTCCCAGCAAAGGCTCCTCTTCTTCCCTTAAATAAACCTCTTCAGCTCCATTCTCCAGGGGTCTGGGATTGCCCCTCCACAGCTCTTGCCAACAAAAAGGGCTCCTGTCTGATAGCATTTTTAAAGAAGGCAATGATTTTTTTTCTCCTTGCTTAATCGGCCGTCATCTGGCTTAATGCAAGGCTTTGTTTTTATTTGTTTTATTTTTTAATTGAGCTAAATGCCTCCTCTGCTCTCCTGCTGCCTCTGATCTCTGCTGGAGAGAGCAGATCTCAGCAGCCTGGAACATCACTCGCCTCTGATGGCTCTGGGCTCCCATATGCTCTGCTTCACTAACAGTTTGGGCTGATCGCTGTGACAGCAAAACACCTTTTTTTTCTTTCTTTTTTTTTTTTTTTTATGCTGCAGCTTTCTAGAAATATGTCTTTGGGCTTAATCAACATAACCTTCAGCGGTGCTTTGAAATGCTGCCTCAGAAAGCCATGAATGTCAGGAGAGCTTTGTGGCTGCTGTGGGAGTCTTTAGCACTTCTGACAGATAGAAGTGGAGGAGGGAGGAGGAAGCCATCAGAAAAACACACCCAATCCAAGCAGGAATGGGTTTTGTTTTTTTTTTTTTTGCTGGTAGCTGACAGTTGGGCTCCTGCATTGGAAAGGACAGGGCTAAGAAAGTGCTGAGCATCCAGTGGGGTTTATACAGGATAGGTGCTGTGCCCTTTGCTGGCTGAAATACTCGTTTTTCTGAAGGGTCTTTTGGGTAGGAGAGCTGTTGGTTTATTATTAGAGCAGTAGTGGTGGTGTTATTTTTGAAGAGGAGAGGAGAAAATGGGCATAAATTACAGTGAAATGTCAGCAACTGCTGGAAAGGGAGGAGAAGCAACAGTGTCTCCTTGGCAGTGCTGCAGCTGGAGAGGTGCCAGCGGGCAGGCCACTGCCATCCCCTTCCATCACTCCTTTCAAATATGCAAAGTTTCACGTTTAATTTTGGATGATGCTGAATAACAAGAATCAAAATGTGAAAATTCGTGCCAAAGCATCAGTCGCAGCAAGCGCCTATTAATAATGTGAGTGGGATGGGACCAAAGGGCCCCATTCTTCCTAGAAACCTCTCCCATTTCTCTGGTGTTCTCTTTGCTCCTGCCTGGGTTGGGGTCTGGAGAGGCTTTTTAGAGGCAGAAATGGGCTTTTTTCTCCAAATTCAGGAAAATGTTGTCCTGTGACATATGATTTTTTATTTTTAAATCATCTCAAAGCACGGAAGTTCTTAATTTGTTCTAAATAATATATCCAAGTAACCCACACAGCCAACCCCATGGGTTTTTTTTCCCAAGTGTTTCTCCTTCTCCTCCCCAACTGCAGCTCTTTGCCACATGCAACATTAATATTCAATTTACTTTCATCAGCCAAAAATTGATCTCTCTCTCCCCCTCCATGCTGATATGTTTATTGTTGGAAAATTTTCCCCAACCTAATAAGGATGGATTTTTTTTTCCATGGTATTTTATCAAATCTGCCTTCTCTTTGCTGGTTAGAAATTGGATGGAAACAAGTTATTCATAAAGATGCAGGTCAGTTGCTGTTGCTCCAAGAAGAGCTCTTGCCTCTGCAAGGAATATGGTAAATGAAACAAAGGAGAGATCACAGATGTTGTAACGAATTTAGGAAATGTCTGCATTGTTGAATTTAATTGTAGTTATTGTCAGTTGTGCTGTTACATTGTTGAATTGTGTAGAATTAGCCCAGGAATTGCTCTGTCCCTGCTGGAGCCTTTTCTCTTGGTCATGATAGAGTTTCTCATTACTGTCGCAGAAGCACTAATTGGACTGGGGCCAGTTTCCCGATTGACTGGTTTTATCCAAAGAAGAGTAACTTATTTACGTACAAATAGTTCTTTTTTCGCCTGTTTAGCCAGAGCCTGCAGTGGGTCTAGAAGAGGTGGCAGAATTTATAGTCCATTAAAGCTTTTCCATCAGGTGTCATCTGTGAAAAGCTCATCTGGGCATATGAAGCAGGAGCAAAGATAAATGGGACTTTGGTGAGTCTGGAAAAGACTTTTCTCATGGCCCAGAGCCAGGCAGCAGAACAGAGCTCCAGGGAGTTGAGCAGAAGTCATCTTTTTATGTGTGTGTATATATTTGCATTGAGAATCCTCCTCCAGGAACCCTGGGGAATGCAATACTTGGGGTTTGCTTCCAGAAGGTTTTGTGTTTTCTCTGTGGGAGCTGGGAGTGCAGCAGAGGTGTCTCTTTAGCAGATTGAGGCATGCGGTGAGTGGGTCAGAGCTGACCCTGCTGAGGAGGTGACAGAAACTCATTATCATTCACCCCCAACCCAAAATGCTGGAAAAGAATCCCATCCTTGCAAAGACCAGCATACTGATCTGGTGGGTCTCCTTGTTAAGCATTTCAAGGTATTTTGGTGTTTCTTCACATCGATCCCCTGCTCCAAGCCCTCTAGATATTGGGATAAATTATTTATTTGCTGATGCCTCTCCCAGCCCTTTCCTTGTGCTGGAGGGGAGGGCAGCAAGGAACCAGCCTGAAGCTCAATTGAAGCCCCCTCTGATGCCACAGGGAGGAAGAAGAGGTTCTGCTGTGGGCATGGAGAGAGGGCTTCAGGCTCAAGGAGAGCTCTGAGGGTGGGAGGTGGGTGCAGGGGTAATGAGTTGTGCCCAGACATGCAGCTCTCTTTGTGTCAGGCAGGACTGAGGTTTTACAAAGCTTTTAGGTAGGTTTTAGGGAGGACAAACCCACTTGAAATCAAGCTCTGTGCCCTCCTCTGCACACAGACTCAGCACCACTGACTGTGAGTGCTGTTCCCATGGAGGTCAGTGGGGCAAGAGGCTCAACCCTTGTGCCTAGAGATCCTTTTGGCTCAGATCTTTTACATACCCTCCATCTTGCTCCTGAAATCCAGGTGCTGGATGAGAGGGAGGGACATGAGGTGGCTCCATCTCAGCAAACGCTGCCTGAACTCTGCCTCTGAGTTCTTAACAGTTTCCATCAGTGGAGGAGTACATTATTTATGATTCCATTTCCCTCTCTGTTTGGAGAGCGTTTATCAAATCAATCACAGAATTCATTAGGTAATTATTGCTTTTTCATTATTTGCCTAAGCCTCGCTGTATTTACCCCACACAAACAGTAAAGCAACTCAATGGGATCAGGGGCTGGAAATACCAATTTTTTCTCCCCGTAGAGCAGAGGAAGAACCAGGGAGCAGCTCCATAGCGTGACAGCCAGTGATCAAGTTGGGATATATAAGAAGTGATGGGACACTGTTGAGTGTCACTTGTCACCTATTGCCTGAATTGGGTCACTTTTGCTCCTGCTGGTATTTGGCCAGAGAGGGCTCACACTCCTTTACCTCAAGCGTGAGTGAGGCACCAGCAAGTTATAAATCAGCTTCAGTGGAAGGTCATGAGGAGCTGTGACCTCCAGCTCCATCCTGCTTTGCCTCTGTGAGTGTTCCCTCCATGTGGTGCCTGGTGCTACTTCCCCCATCACCTGCTAGTGGTTGTGGCTGGAGACCCAAAAATCAAAAAAGGGGGCATGGAAAAGTGCCTTTGGGCTCACTTTTATTTGTTTTCCTCGTGGAAACTCTCAAAAATACATGTCCTGAGCAGATAAAAGTGATCCTTTCTGACAGATGGAAGGGGTTAAACTGAAGTTAAAAAAGAACTTTTGAGAGATTGTACCAAAATTTCAGAAAATCAGGTGATTTATTCTCAGAGCTAAAGCTTGGAGTGATTTGTTTAAACATTGATTTTAGCATTTATTTTTCCTTTCTTTTTCTTTTTTCTCTTTTTCAGTGGCTTAATTTCCATTCCTTGTCTGCGCCTGTTAATTTCTCATGCTATCATGAGCCTAATTCTTCTCCGTTTCAAATGAATATCATATAAATTAATTGCCATATGATTACCATGTAATTACATTTTGACTCATGACAGTTTAGACAAAGTATCATAGCTGCATTTTAAGAAATGATAAATGTTTGACTAATGTGTCAGAAAAATGTAAATACATTGTGATTATTGTGGCACTTTTAAGTGCATCAATTCCCTCTCTGCTTTCTGGGAGCTGTCAGTCATCCTGTGGCAAAGAGCAGTCAATCCCAGCACCTAAATTTATCCATGTTTAGGTAATGTTTAGCATTTTGGGGAGGTTTCTTTGCATGGAGAGTGTGGAAAAATGTGATTAATTATTGTTTGATCACACACCTTGGTCTGTGGCTGGGCATGGTCCTGGAGCTCAGCCCAGTGTGTTGCCTGGGGGAAACCCCACTCCTGTTAATGATCAATGAGTCAGGTCCTGACCTCAGTTGGAAATCAGGAGTGATTTTCATCATATTAACTAAATTTGCTGTTTGTTATGTGTTACGGTCAGTGTAGAGAGGCAGAAAGCTTTTCAACAGCAGCTGTAAGGTGTCAGACACACTCCTGTTGGTGGCAAAAACACGTTTAGCATTGAATTGCTTAAAGGAGCATCTTAAATTGCTGTGAGCTCTGCCAAAGTATCAAGAAAACATAACAACCATGCCAAGGAAGTCCCCAGCAGCCTGATAATGGATGTTTGGTTTTGCTTACAAATAACTTAGAGGCTGATCTTATATTTTCACTTAGGGAGGGCTGTCCTCGGTGTGATTATTGAGGAGCACTTTGCTGTTTCCCAGCATTCTCCCCTGCTGGTGTGTCACTTCCACACAGTGAGGTGTAGGGATAAGATGTGGTTGTCTGGACCCACAGTGCTGCTGAAGGCTCTTACCCTATGCAGGTGTCAGCCACAGGAGCTGGAAATGTCTCAGGGGTATGTCTCCTCCTGCCAGCCTGTGGCTGTGGCCCTGGGCTACTTCAGGTGACTGCCAGGAGTCAGATGGGTTTCCCAGGGAGGGACAAACCTAAATATAGCCCCTCTCACCCCCTGATCTTTTGCCCTAGGGATTGATTTTTGTTTGGGTTAGGGGACCAGTCTCTACTGCTTCCCCACCCAAATTCACTGCCCATCAGTGATTCCCCAGACTGAGCCAACAGGACATCATCTGCTGGGCTTTGGAAGCCCAGGAGAGCTACTGAGGCTGTGAGCATTTCAATGAGGAGACAGCCTCATGGTGTGCCAGGGGAGGGTTAGGATGGAGGTCACAATAAATTTTAACCTTGAAAATGTTATCAGTTATTGAGAGAGGCTGCCTAGGGCAGGGGTTGAGGTCCCGTCTCCGGAGGGATCTAGAAGCCAGGCAGACAGAGCTCAGAGAGATGGTTTTAGGGCTGGTTCTGTCAGAGCTGGGTTGATAGTTGGACTCCATGAGCTGAAAGGTCCCTCCCAGCCTGGGCTGTTGTATGATTTATAGCAATCCATCTAGAAACCTATGTCCCAGTGCCCTATAAACCCACCTTTAGAGAAATGGTTTTCCTTCTGTAGCTGTTTTAAAAATGAAATCAGGTCTCCTTACTTCTGGGAGGTGTTGGACTTCAAAAGCCTGCATGGAGCTTCTTTAAATATTAACAGTGTTGAACATGGGCAGTTCCTTCCCTCTCCCTCCTTTTGCTCTCCTTGTGTTAGCTGAGAAAAGTGGAGGGGAAAAGAAACTGAAAGACTTGGTTAATGCAATGTGTGACATTATAAATTGCCTTAATAATGAAATGTGTGATTAGTCCCAATTAGAGAGGCAGGATGGAATGGAGGATGTAGAGGGAATGAATGCTTGGCATGGACAGCCCTTAAAATCCTCTGTTTCCCTGGGTTCAAAACTCGGTGGCCTTTGCTATGGCCAAAGCCAGGTCACCTTTGTCCTCCTGGGTGCAGTTGATGCCAAGATTTGCTGATTCCCTTTATAGATACTTAGATAATTTGTGGCAACACCTCATCACTGGAGATTGCTTATAGATAAATTATCAGCCAGACAGGGATACGTAAGGAGCAGTAAATCACAGCAAATCAGCTTCTTTGGCCAAATGGATGTTTTCATCTCTTCCATTTAGTCCAAAAGGAAAAAAAAAAACGAAAATCTGTTCTATTTTTTTATTGAAAGAGAAGGTGGTGCTAATGCCTAATGAAATGCCTGGGCTGGATGGTGTATTTTACTGCAGGTTTGTAATCTAAGTTTTAAATTCTTCTTTACCCATTGTCTCTGAGAGAAGACAAGGCTGGGGAGTTGTCTTGGTGAGGTTACACCAAAAAAGTTTTTTTTAATGCTGCTGCTGGTGTGCATGTGTGAAACACACTAGTTTCCACTGTGCATGAGATTCATTGGTGGGTGGCTGATGGGGAGGGAGGAGTGAACATTTGGGGTGAGTTTTAACACATCCCTAGGTATGAAATGTGAGGACACAGAGTGTACAACTATACGTTTCTTACCTACAAGCTGTCTTCTGGACTTCTGTTCCTCAGTATCCTGTGTTTCTCACTGGTTAATCCTGTGTCCCTACAGATGTGGTGGTTGGCACAGTGGGAAGGTAGGGGTTGGAAGTCCTGGGCACACCTTGAGAGCAGGACAGCCTGCCCCTGAGCTGCCCTTGTCTGAGGTGAGGGAACTGGAATCACACTGCAGTTTGGCACAGCAGCACTTGCTCTGATTTCATCAGGGATGGGAGGAACCCCCCAGAAGGAAAGCTGTTTGGGAGAGGCAGTGGTGGGGTCAGAGAGATGCCAAGCACCTAGTTATTGGCTCTAAGTGGGATGTTTCACCTCTAACCTTGCCTAAAAGTGTCCAGGCTTAATGCAGGCAGTGAGGTGTGTGTGCACCTCTCTGTGTCCTTGCAGATGTGCAGTGAGGTGCAGGCAAAGGTAGGAATATGAGTCTGGAGGTGCCACAGAAAAGGTGGACCCCATGATTTTTAGTTTCCCTTAAATCCCTGCCACACTGGGATGCAATTCTTGCATTACACTTCTCTCTGGACTTGTGTTTTCTACTATAGCTGGCCACACAGAGAGTGAATCGTTCCCATTGATGCCCCTCCTCATCAAAGCCATCACTCAGACTTCTGCCTAACCATATTTTCATCCCAGAAGACAGATGGATTTTCAAGACAAGTATTTTTTAAATGCTTATTTCCAGTAACATTTACTTAGCATGTAAATCGGATGTAAATTGGAAGAGGGTATAGATTCAGGCTACATATAAGAAAGAAGTTCTTTATGGTGATTGTAGTGAAACACTGGAAGTGGATGCCCCCCCAATCCCTGGAGGTGTTTAAGGCCAGGCTGGATGAGGCATTGAGCAACCTGGTCTGGTGGGAGGTGTCCCTGCCCATGGCAGGGGGTTGGAGGTAGATGATCTTTAAGGTCCCTTCCAATCCACACTATTCTCTGATTCTATAACATGGCAAGTGCTGAGGATTCAGACAGCCCTGTTACAGTATGCTTGGATTTATGGCATGTCCACCTCCAGCAACCTGTCCCACTGGGAAGTCCCTCTTGGTTTGTAGCTGCTCTGCTTTGTTGGCCAACATTTGAGCCTAAGCCCACCTTGGTTGGCAGCTCCTGTGTCCTCCACTGGGCTGTGTCTAGGCTCCACCCTGGTCACCTTCTGCTGCTGCTGCGGGGCTCTGTGGTACAGACGGGCTGTGTGGACACATCCAGAGCCTCAAACTGCCACAGCAAGACTGGGGAAGGGCCATCTGTCACTGCCTGAAGGGCTCCTGCTCTGAAGGCAGAAGGAATTTCAGAAAATCAGAGGAGGTAATTGTTTTAGTTGCTCTTCCAAGCTTTGCCCAGCAGTGGCTGCTCAGCCCAGCACCCGCTTTCCCGCATGGGGCCAAGCTCTCTCCGATTATGAGGGCTCTTGCCTTACTTTTTGCCTTTCCCCCTTCCCCCCCCCCGTTTCTCTGGTGTCTTTGGTTTCCCACGCACATGCTGTCCCTTGCCATAGAGCTGAGACACAGATAGGCCTTTTATTTTGGTGACAGCTGCCACACTCCATCCCAAGTTGCCTTTGCCATGTATCCCAAAGCAGGGATAGTGTCTGTCCCTGCTGGTTTCAGGATTTATTGTCCGCTGTCCTCCTGCCTTCCCCCACAAAGTGAGCTGGGGACAGTGACAGTTGCCTCTTGCTCTGCTCCCTCTACCACCTCCTACACTCGAATGGGCTCGAATTCCTCTGCACCAGAAAATAGAGAGTCTGGTGATCTTCTGATGGAAACCATCATGAACATGATTCCTGCATCAGTCGCCATGGTTGAGGTTTCTCCTGTATTATGTGCTAGGCAATGGGTGAGATTTCTGCTTCTGATTGGCAGTACTGTGGGAAGCCAGTGGAAAAAGAAGGGTTTTATCTGCTGGGTCTGGGAGTTGAGTAACCCTAGTGTGATTTGAGAGCAGCCAAGGTCCTTGGGGCTGTGAGTGCCCACTGTCTGTGCCTGAACTCCTCCTGCCTCATGTCAGGGGGTTAAGTAAATACCTAGGTGCACTTGAGCTGTGCAACCTGTGTGTTTGAAGAGAGTTCAAGTTCACCAGGAGCAAAATCTACAGCTTTGTGAAATTCACTGGAAAATTGGCTTCAAGGAGCATTAACTCAGGTTCTTGGTGGATGTCTGTGTTGACAGAGGGGGGAAAAGAATAAGAGAAATAGAGCATCTTTAGATACTGAAGTAATTTTATTTTCCCTGTGAGTTTAGACTTGTCTGCTACCTGCAGGATTTTACTATCTTTTGTTATTTCTGCTGAGGCAGAAGCAGATTGAGACTGCGTGTGAGGTTGTGGAGGCTTTTAGGGGCTGTTCCCCAGCCCAGGCTTTGGAGCCAAACCTGGCTCCCTTCTGCCTGCTCCTGGACATGCTTCATGGCTCTAAAAATGACATGATCCTTTTCTGCAAAGAAGGTTTTTTGCCTCCAACAGGTTCTCCCCACCAGTGGGAGATGGCAGCAACATTTTTTTCCAGTGCCAGTGTCCCTGCAGCCTGCTCCCACTTTGCCCTGGGGTCTTGGAGAGTTGGATTTTGCCATCTGGGACTGCAAGGGATGGTGGGACCACTGTTCTCTCAAGCTGACAATGAGGGCTGAGATGTTTGGGATGCCAGGCATGGGGTAGTAGATCCAAACAGCAGCAGGGATGGGGGTAGGAAGTGGGGGTGAGACTTTGAAATTATTTTGGTTGTGTTTTACCAAAGGGTATGGATTTTTTACTTCTCAGGGTCAGACCAGTGTCACCAGAGGGTGATGTGGAAATGTAAGGGATCCTTTGAACCCTCTCCTCAGAGCCTGGAGAACCTGCCCTTCCCCAGCTCTCTGTTCCTGGAACCCAGAAACCTCGCTGGGTGCGAGCAGGATGGAGTACATCACAGAATCTTGTTCTGTCCATTCCTTGTCCCTTTGCTTTCCAGCTCGTGTTCAGCTCTTCAGTTTTTACATCTGCTACATCACTTTGCTTTCATTTTTAAAGTATTCCCTCTTGCAGCCAAACTCACCTGAGGATTATTTGTTTTTTCCTTCTTGTTTCTCTGGGCAGCACTGAGACATCTGCCTGTTCCCAGCCTCAATTACCCACTCCCATCCTCTTAACCCTCCTCATGGTCTCATTTGCAGAGCACTCCCCGCTGGGCAGCCCCTGACCACAGCCAAACACTTGCAAACAGCAATGGGAAATAATGGCAAATGTAGGCAAAACCCCTGAGTTCTTGAAAGCTGAAAAGCTGTGAATGTTGTAAAAAAAACCTAAACAGTGTGGTTTGGGGAGGGGAAGGAAGGGAGGTCAGCTCAACCCAGCGAGACGCAGAGGCTGAACCTTCTCAAAGAAATTAAAGCTGGGGGAGCTTTGGATGATGGGAGGGGGTGCTGGGATGTATCAGAATATCAGGGATTGGAAGGGACCTCATAGACTGGTTTGTGTTGGAAGGGACCTTAAAGATCATCTAGTTGCAACTCCCCTGCAATGGGCAGGACACCTCTCTCTACACCAGGTGGCTCAATGCCTCCTCCAGCCTGGCCTTAAACACCTCCAGGAACAATGGAGCATCCACAACCTCTTCCAGTATCTCACTACCCTCACAGATCATCTAGTCCTATCCCTCTGCCAGAGCAAGAGCACCTTAGACCTAGGTCAAATGTGCCCAGGCTATGTGCTGGGATAGTCTCTCCTTAGTCTCTGCTAAATATGAAGTTGGGGTAATTGCAGGCTGTTGGAGCAGCTTGTGCTGCTTGTGCAGTGTCCTTGGGGGATGAGCAGGGGTCAAGGCTCTACAAATGAGCTGAGTGGATGTTGTGAGAGCCACAGCTGCCAAAGGGATTTGGTTTGGGGTTTTTTTTTTCCCTTTTTGGAAAGAGCACTGCCCAAAAAAAGCCCTAAACAACAGAATGTTGCCAAGCTGTTGAACTTTCCATCCCTGCTCTAGCAAATGGAGATGGCCAGAAAGAGCAAGCTCTGTGCTGGTTGGGCTCCTCTCCTCACCCAGAAGGCAGCCTCAGCCTGGGGCTCACAGGGTGGTGACGCGGGGGATGTGGCCATCTGCGAGTGATGGTGTGACTGGGCTGTGGGGTCAGTTCGAAGGATGGGAAGGCATCAGCCTCTCTGTGCTTCCCTTCATTTCTCATACTCATCCTGCAGCTCTGTCTTGTGCTTCTGTGACATCCTGTGAAGACTGAGAATAATTAGGGGTCTTAGAGGAAAATAAGAGAAGGAGGGTTGATAAACCAAGTAACACATCCTTCGCCTGTATGATTTTAAAGGGAGAGATGCCAGTAGTTGAAAAGAAACTTCCAAAGCTGTTCGAATGGATGTGAGAATTAAAGCTCTCAGTGCCTCTGTTGGGGATTAACTACCCTGAGCACTGTGGGTATCCATCAGAGAGGATCAGCACCGATGTTCCTGGTGCTTTCCCATCTGACAAAGCTTCCCAAGTCTCACACCTCACCCTGAAGGGTTTGGATTAACTCGGGGAGGAGCTGAGAAAGCTCCAACCCTTGGTGCAAGTGTGGAAACCTGTCCCTGCCTGGAGCTCCAGGGATGGGCAGAGCAGGACCTCACTGCTGCCTGCCATGAAGGACATTACTAATAATGAGGGGGATGCAGGTGCTGCAGAGACAGGGAGCCTTCAGGAAAGAGGGGGAAATAAACATCCATTTGTGCCAACTTTCCATCCTGGGGATGTTTACTCTGATGCCATACATTTTTAGCAACCCTCTCTGGGAAAAATTTAGTGATGTCCTTCAGGACCTGCTTGGGCAGAGATGAATGCTAGTGTGAGCACTTGAAGGACTGGTGCCTACAGCAAAGGGGGAATTTTGCCCAGTAACAGCTTGAGCAGGAAGAAGAGAAACTCAGCTTTGCTGTGAAAGGTGGCAGAATGCTCCATGAGTAGGGCTGGAATTGAGGAATTAATGTGGTGAGCAGTGGATGGGATTTTAAGCTGTTCTTTTCTGATGGAAAAGGGGAGATGGGGAGCCCCTATATGGAAAGCTTGATGGGTTGGTGAGGAAAGTCATCACTTGGTGACAGACTTCTCCCCAGGCTCTGCCCTTCCTCCTGTCACATGAAGGGCTTTGCTCATCTTTCTGGACTATTCCTCCAGGTACAAAGTAGCATAAACATGGGGATAAAAAAACCAGGTTCGTTTGGTTTTTGGTAGGTTTTTTGTTGGTGGCGGTTTTTTTGTTTGGTTGGTTGTTTGCTTTTTTTTGGTTGGTTGGGGATTTTTTTCTTTTTTTTTTTCTTGGGTTTTGGTTTTGGTTTTTTTTTCTATTTCCTCCTCATTAGCTGAGTCCTGTGATTGTGGCTCGAATCATTTTAAAGGAGCGATTACTGTTTCACTTTTCTTTTTTGCACAAATATTTTGGGATACCTCCCCATTCTAAGCAGCTTTTGGGAAACAAAACTGGCTTGGACTTGAGAGGAAAAGAAAAGGAAGAAGTTTAACATATTGTGAACAAATTACCTTCTCCTGGGAGCTGAGCCATGCTACTCTCTTGGAATTTGAAATTAAATTGTTGGAATGAAGTATAGGAGGTCTTTTTTTTTTTTTTAAATGGAGGGAAAAAGCCCAACCTCTGAAGCAAAGCATAGAAAAGGAAGATAATGGCACTTGGAAAGCAACCTCTTGGCAGAGAGGAACAAGAGCAGTGGAATAATTTAATTGCTCATCAGCTAATTATACGGTATTATAATGTTAATGTGTCTTCATCATGACAATGTAATAGGTATAGATTGAAGCATATGAAAGAGAAAGTGTTGATGCAGTAATTATAACTAAGAGCAGAGCTGTTAGAGTAATTATAACGCTTCATCAGGTAATTAACGTATTGTTCAACTGGAGATGGGGAACAAAGAGTGTAGAAGTTAAATATTGAAGGACATGCCTTCCCCGTGCCCGCAGCAGAGAGCGACACTTCACTAGGGTGGGGGAAGCTGTTGGGTTCCGTGGGGCAAAATAGATGGGAAATTGTTACTTTGAGCCATTTATCCTAAAGACCTTCCCTGTGGTCCTCCCTACAACATTTAGGGGAAGGTGTCTGGGACTTTAAAGGGCAGGAGATGCAGCTGCAAATTAACCGCCCAGCAAAGACAGGGCTGAGTCACAGAAGTCCTGGGGGAAAATGCTGCCTAAAGTGCATTTGGGTTTCTCCAGGCTCTTGGGATGCTGGGGGTATCCCTTCTAGGGGTACGGATGAAGAAGTGGAGCTGCTGCCCAGCACTTGTGCTGCTCGCTTGCTTGCATCCCACTCCTGCTGCCCCCAAAGCCCCTGAGAAACCTTGCTACAAAGCTCTTGGGGTGGGAATTTTACTCACATCCAGCAGTCTGGTCTCCACCTCCATGTAGAAGGTGTTGAGGAGCCTCTGGCACAGCAGCGGGGGTGGGAGCTGTAGGGCCTGGTGGGGTTGGTGTTGGTGAGCCCCAGAGAGGGCTGTGAGATCCATCCCTCTACAGGGTTGATGTCAGTGAGTCCCAGGGAGGGCTGTGAGATCCATCCCTCTACAGGGTTGATGTCAGTGAGTCCCAGGGAGGGCTGTGAGATCCATCCCTCTACAGGATTGGTGTTGGTGACCCCCAAGAAGGGCTGAGATCCATCCCTCTACAGTGGTTTGTGTAGGCTACCATGAAAAGCTTTGGGGGATTAAGGAGTGGTGATCTGTGTGGGGCTCACATGTCTGGGTTTGATTTTCCTGGCCAAAGGGGCTGAGTTTTGGGCTCCCTCTTTGCAGAACTAATGGTGAAGCCCTCGTGTTTGTGGTAATTCTGGCAAGATACTGGAACAGAAATGTTCTTCTAGAATCCTCAGCTGTATCTCCTGGTACAGGGAAGATTTGTCCCTGTCCTTGTCCATCAGGACACCCTCAGTGCCTTTTGCCAGGCTGCAGTTTGCATGCCTCCCTGGAAAGCTAATGAGATTATTTATGGTATTTTTTTAATTGTTTTTTTAAGGGGTTAACTTCCCTCCTTCACCTCTGAGTAGTTTCCTGATGAAAACCAAACCACCCCACAGCAGCAGCCTGATATTGGGTGAAATCAGGACCATGGTGGGACTGATTTGATCAGTTCCTGTAGCAATGCACTGGTTTGTGGGACAATTTTGTGCTTTTCTTAATTTTATTGGATTTTTGAGTCTTTATGAGGCTTTGCAGATGAGGTGTCACAGTGTTTTTACCCGGAGGGCTTGGTCACTGAGAAAGGAATGAACTGTTTAAATGAGCTGTTTTAATGCAAATAATGGCACAGGGTGCTGAGTTTCTGGTGGAAGATACAGGAATAGGTGCTGGATGGAAACAGGAAGGTTGGGTGGCTGGAGCAAGGGAGGTTTGGAGGAGTTAGCCCCAGAGATGACCTGTGCAGGGCACTTACTGGTAACGCTGGGGACATACTGGGCGGAGTTTAAGGTGTGCAGTAAAGAGAGAGCTGAAAGGAACTGGAATTACTGGTGGAGAGGGAAAAAAAACCTCAGCAGAGGAAAAAGCAGAGCAGTGGCTGAGAGGACAGAGTTAGACGGGACCCTGAGGCTGCTGCACAGGGTCACTGCATTGAATGGAGTTTCAGGATGGAGGCTGTTAAATCTGTAAAGATGATTCTGTGCTGTGATCCCAGCAAGAAGAGGCTGCTGCAGGTCCTGCACCCTAAGGGACCTTGCTCCACCCTGGTCCAGGAACAGCCAAATGCAGTGGGTTTGGGATGGGGTGAAAGAGGAGCTGGAGCTCCTTTGCTAGAGCCTGCTGTGCCCAGCTGAATGGAAAACTGAAAAGCAATTAGAGGAGGCCCTTTAGAAAATGTCACCCAGCACAAGCGTGGCCTGATGGTCATGTCCTCCCGAGCACCACACGCGTTTTTAATTTCTTGCTTTGCAAGTCATCCATCCAAATTGCTGGGGAGTGGAAAAGTGTTATTGACTCTTCTCATGGGCTGCCAGGGAGCAGTAAATAGAAGCAAAAGACAAATGGGGGCACATCAAGGGGGAAAAAAAATCATAATTAATATTTCAGTAGAATAAAGTGCCTCTGTAAGGCCAAGAGTGGAAGTAAAAGGAGAGAGATTAGCTTTGACACACATCAAGGTTTTAGTGATATTATATATATTGCCATAAACGTACCCTGCACTTGTGCTGAGTGCCCACGTTTGACTCATGGGGAGCTGAAATTCAGCCTAGAAATGAAACCTTTGGATGGGTTCTTAAAGAATACCCATCAGTTGCTGGAGACAGGAATAAGTCTTGGATGTCAGAGCTGCAGGAGTCATGGAGTTGAGTTTCTTTCTGTCTGGAAAGGATGAACATGTGTCATCGGTGAGTATGAGGATGTTATAGGAGGTCTGATGATCTCCTGCACCTCTGAGTTCGCAGGAAAGATGGGAATAATATGAGAATATCAACAGAATATTCCTTAGGAGTGGGAGAATCATCTCAAGCCCGTGTTACAGCTGAGTAATGCCTCTGTCAATGCCATGAGGAGTTGCTTCTGGGGGTGTGTGGGCTCAGGGACTTGCAGCTTAATGGGATTTAGGAAATACTGTCAAAGTGTAGCCCAAACACACAGGCCCCACAAAGAGCATTTCCTCGCTTGTGACCTTTGGTTCTGTGGTGACATCCTGTCAGAGTGGGGGACGGACCCAGAATAATGACACAACTTCAATACGAGTATGATCATTCTCTTTTATTGCTAGTTTCACACAGTTTATATAGAAAGTACACAGCATAAACAACCTTATGATTGGATAATTGATGGTGACCACATGTGTCAAGCTGGCAGCTAATTGGTTAACTGGATCGTTCCACACTGGGCAGTGCTTCCTCAGTTCCCAGATAAGGCACCGCTTGGTTTACTTGACTTTACTTGTTCCCAGGCTCAAGGAGAGGCCTGCAGCTAAGGCTTCACTACTTATGCTAACAGTGCTATTCATTGGGTGCTTCAAGCTCAAATGCTGGGTTGCTCACAATGTGTCCTTTGCTTACCAGCCATCCTTCCACAACATCCCATTGATGCAGGACATGATTTTTTTTGTTCTCCAAAGTCAATTGTTTTCAGCAGGGTTGGCCTTCGCTGGGATCTTGTCCTCTAATCCTGGATGAAATGGTTTTACAAAAGGTAACACTGATCCCTTCAGTGGCAAATTTCACTCACAAATCAGTTTGGGGTGCACCTACCCATTGGCTGTTTGTGGAATCTCAAGACTCTGAATCTCTCTGATAAGGTCCATGTGCCTTTTCCCTTAGAGCTGCCCCTCCAGTTGACTGCAGCACCAAGACTGGATTTTTACTTGAGCTGAGTCTTTATTTGGCTTTCAGAAGCTTGAAGAACAAACTTTTCCTTCTGCTTCTCTATTTATATGTG
Source organism: Turnix velox (assembly GCA_013400935.1). NCBI lineage: Eukaryota > Metazoa > Chordata > Aves > Charadriiformes > Turnicidae > Turnix > Turnix velox. The sequence goes on along the minus strand of VZTY01000690.1, from coordinate 64,594 downwards.
CACTTAACAGAACACTGTTACTTCCATACAAAGTGTCCCAAACTATTTTTTCCCATGTAAATGCTCTGTTTAGTCAGTATCTGCTGATTTCCACGGGCTGAGGATCCAGCCTGTCCCCCCTCTTCCTCAGCTGGGTGCGGGGCTGACTGCAGGACCTCGATTGTGGAGTGGAAAAAAGCCGATGTTAGCAATTTTCATCAGGCAGCATGGAAATTAATTAGCCCAATTTTATGGAAATCAGCTCATTATAAATAATTTTAGCTGGCCCATTCACAAAGCACTTTTCGCATTAGGAAGGGAAGAAAAAAATCTAAAAAGGAAAAAGCAAAGCTGTGTGAATTGGATACTGAAAAAAACCCAACAACCTCTTTTTCCCTCCTCTTTCTACAAACAAATGGCTCAGCAGCTGTGTGTGTAATGGAGGGGGGGGCAGCACCCACTCATTGGGCCCTGAGGGGGAGTTGGGCTGGGGAGGACTTGGGGCTGCAGGTGTCCCTGAGTCTGCACATTCTGCCTTGGGGCTGGCAAAGGGAGGAGGAGGAGGTGAGAGAGCAGAGACTGGCATCTCCAAGGGCATCGTGCTGAGGATGTGGTGGGTATCAAGAAATCATAGAGTGGCCCAGGTTGGAAGGGACCTTTGAGATCATCAAGCCCACTCATCAGGCCAACTCTGACCAAAACCATCCCTAAACCTTATCTCTAAGCCCTAGGCTTGCTCAGCTCTTAAATCCCAGCCAATCCAGAGCAGATGATCCTGAGGTTGCTCTGTTTAGATTTCCACCTTTATCAAGGATTTCTTCATTCTGAAGAGGATCCAGCATGACCTCTATCTCTCATTTCAGTTTTTATTCCTCTCAGTTCTGTTCCTCTCTTTTGCTAGAGGAGAGTTAATATAATGTCTTCCAACCAGTCATGAAATACACAGATCATGCAAGGAAAGAAACACCTTCAACCCTGTGCTCAGTCTCTGCTTCGTCACTTCTCTTGGGTGTTTGCAGGATTTACTGATCTTCAAGGTGTGAGAGATCTGCCCAGGGCTTGTAATTTTCCTCTTGGAGAGCACCTCTGTCTGGCAGCCACTCGAAAAATTGTTTTTCCTACTGAAAGTGTTATCTCTCAGCCCCTATTTCATCCTCCTCTCAGATATCCATGTTTTTTGATCTCTTGTCTTCTCTCTCTTTGGTTACTGCCATTCTTGAAACGTTTGTGAAGAACCTGAGGGGGGGATAGACCTCTCATTTTATTTCAGATACTGTGTGTCTGAATTCCTGGTGACCCAAATGTGCTGGAGTTCTTCAGCCACTAGCACCCTCTCTTACATGCACAGCCTTCAGGAATGGTGTAGGGCATCCGAGGAGATGTATTCCCTTTCCCCTTTTCTAGATCTCAGTGTCTGGGTCTCTCTCCCCAGCAGTAATTAGTACCCAACCACAGGACACGGAGGAATTTCCTTCCCTGGAGCCCCCTTTTTGGTGCCTGAAAGTGCTCAACAAAGGGATGGTGAGTGATCCTTGAGGCAGATGGAGGAGCCCAGCACCTCAAAGGGCTCCAGGATGAGGGATGTGGGCATTTTGCATGGGCCACCCACCCACATCAGGAAGATAGGAAGCATTTTTCCCTATTTTAAACTACCTCCCCCCCAAATATTTGCAATTGTATCACAGAAGATGCTGGTTTAGTTTTAAAAGGTGAACTTTAAATAAATCTCAGCTGAAGGAATGTTTTGGAGGTAAGAAAAAAAAAAGTTCTCCCTGGCAAGTGACAAGATGGGAGTTATTACTCCTCCACAATTTGCTTAAGCAGCAACTATAAACAGGCACTAATCAGGTTCCCCCGGCGCTCAGAGGTATCTGTGGATTGCTTTTAATTAGATTGGCACCTCTTTGTTAATTCCATAATGTTTGTTTGCTTCTAAGTGAGAGTATTTGGGTGTTGTGGAGCCGTCTGTTTAACTTATTTAGTTAAATTTAAATTAGTGAGTTCTCAGGCATGTTTTTCTCACTGCTGGAGGGGCTTTGCAAGGAGAAGAGTCATGGCTGATGTTTCTGATGCCCCGAGGTGAAGAACCTCAGGTATCTCCCCTACATTTACTAACAAGGCAGAAAAAGGCACAGACACAACAAAAATTACCATCATTTGGCATCCGAGTGTAATTTTTGGGGGGGTTACTCTGGAACAACAGGTTGATGATACAATAAAGATCAGAGAATAGAAAAAAATCCTTACAAGATGCTTCAGACCTGGTGTTCCCCAGCCCTGAGTGTTTTCTGGGGAAGTCCCACTGCTAGGAGCCTCAGTGAGCAGTTTTGGGGTGTTTCATCCCAGCCTGAGGAAGGGTTTAGGTCTGTGGCAGCAATGGAGGTGCTGAACTCACAGGAACTGAACCAAATCTGCTCAGGTTGGAGTGGGATTTTTGCTTTTCCTTTTCTTTCTCTGGTGTGAGACTGTTCCTGGCTGGTTATCTCTAATCTTTACTTTTTCTGGTTTTGGGTTTGTTTTTTTTTTATTTCCTTTGATTTGTGTTTGGTTTTTTGTGGTTATTGTGGGTTTTAGCCTGCTTCCCCTGGGCTGCTGGAGCCCTTGCTCCCTGATTATGTGAGGCTGATGTGATCCTGATGGAAAGTAGGTGGGGAGGCTTGTGGATTGAAAAACCAACTTTAAAACAAACCTCTCCCCAGATGGAGAGTGTTAACCTCAACAAGAACATTTGGTGATCAAAAGATGTTTGTGCTGTTACTGCCTTTATAAACTCAAGCTTAGGGGATGAAATGGGTTATGTTTTTTCACCAATGGGGGGATTCATCCCACCCAACATGGGCAGCCACCTTAGTGCTCTTCCTGGTGTTTCCTCCTGTTTGAGGCACATCGACTGAACCCAAACCTGGCACCACTGAGTTATCCATGTTTTTCTCCCAACACCTTTGTGCAGTTACTTTAAATCTTTTTGGGTTTTATTCTTTCATCTGGTGTTTCTGCCTTTCATCCTGGAGTGTATCCTCTCTCCTTGATCTCAAACCTGATGACAAAACCAAACCAAACTTTCTCTTGCTGCAACATGGCTCAAAGGCTATTTCAAGATTGAGGGAAGAATTTTCTTTCTTTGCTGGGCTGGTTGCTCCAAACAGCTTGTTCTTGTCTCTCTGAGTAGCTGAAGTGGAAGTGACACAAGTGAGACCTGAGCTTCCCTACTTAGAGTTTACACAGATTATTCAGCAACGATCAATAAAAAACCGGATCATTCATCCACAGTCAGTAAAAACTGGAGGGAAAAAAGTGTTTTTAGAGCAGCTGCATTGAGCAGCGGGAAATAGCAGGGGGGGGTTGCAGGCAAACCTGCTGTGGGACACACACACTCCCACCCTCACAGGGAGATTACCTTAAAGCCAGTTGTAATAGTCTGACTTAAACCCCTAAATCCAATTAAATCCTGAGTTAAGCCTGAAAGACATGACCCAACATTCTGTCTCTGCCTCCCCGGTTTGGGTTTCAGTGCTGGGGCTGGAGGGACCCCTCAGGGTGAGCTGGGGACAGTACAGGGGCTGTATTGTCTTGAAACCTCAGTTCTCGCTGTCAGGTGTGCCAGTGTCTGACAGCTCACGATGTGAGATTTTTAAAATGAAGAGAATTCGTATCTGTGGGTACAAGGTACCATGGGGTGTCTGGGCTGTTTTTTCACACCTGCACTCGTCAAAAATAGCAAGTTGGCAAAAGTATCTGGAGTAGCAGAAATATATCAGAGATTGCTGCTCTTGTGACGAGACACAAGATGCTGAGGGTGATGCAGGTGAGCATCTGAAACATGGAGTTTTCTCATGAATTCCCCTGTTAGTCTTGGGAGAGGTGCCAGAAGAGTGAACTCACCCTGCTGGAAGGCCTCCGGACTCTCTCTTTAAAACCCTCCTTAGTACCTCATGCTGGAGATTGGTGATTATTTCCCAAACCTGCCAGGATCCTCATTATTCCTTTTGCCCTATGTGGAGGAGCCCAGTGAGGCTGGGGGATGCAGTGCCACAGTAAGTACTTGAAAGAGTGGGCACAGAGACTGGGTGAGGGATGCACTGAGCCTCCAGCCACTTGTGGCCATGGTGAGACCAGTCTGGAGCTGGGCTTTCCTCTTTTACCAGTGAGAGCTGTCCCAGGAAGCTTCTCCATTGATTCCCATTGTGCTTTGGGATACCTTTGCCTTTCCCCTGCCTCAGCCCCTTTAAATCCATGGAGCTTCAGCCACAGGCTGGCAGCTGAACAGACCCCTCCATCCAGCCTCTTTGGGTTTTTCAAGCCTTGCCAGCTAGTGTTTTTTGGGGAAGCCGTGGGTATGAGCAGCGGGGAGCTGTGAGCTCCCTGAATCCTGCAGCAGGGATGGCCAGTGAAAGGCAAATAATGTTGCCTTTCACTTGAAAACTCACAGTTTTTCTCCTCTCTCTGTCCCTGTTGGTTCTGCAGGGGCTGGGAGAGGAGCTGAGCTCTGCCTATGGATCAGAGAGGGCAGAAGATAAATCACTATAAATGGACCTTTGCTCTTGGGTTATTCATTGTCTGTAGCTACTTTTTGGCATTTGGAGGGAATTTAGCCCTGAATTTCAGTTGAGGAAAGCACACTCTTCCCTGAAACTCCAATGGGGTTGATTCCTTCTGATGTGCCCCTGCTCAAGTCTTGTGTGGGGCATCTTGGGGAAGGCTTTTGCTGGGGTGTTGTCCCAGCTCTTCCTGCACTGAGACAACTTCCTTGGAGTGTGAGTCCAAGGCTGGAAAAGGCAATAAGTCTCAGCACATACAATGCTTTCAAATAATTCCTGAGAGATTTGGGCTTGAGGAGCCTTTGGATTTTTTTTTTTAAATTTTGTTATTTTTTGAAAGGATATGACAAGTTCTTCCAGTAGGATTTCATTGCTTGAGGGAAGACCATGTCTATGAAAAATTTTAGTTATTGTGTCTTGTATTCAAAGCTTTTTTCTGATCATCTTTGGCTTTGAAAAAGCCACAGGCTGATTTGGTGGTGGTTCCTCCCCCCCCCCTCAACCCCCCATTGAAATGAAGAAAAAACTCAAAGACTTTAAAGCTGGGCTACAATGACACAAATAGTCTTTGAGTACTTCATAGCAAAACATTTAAGATGAGAATTCTTTTCACACAGATTAAAAAAAATATCCAGAAAGGAAATTCATTGAGCAAATGTAGTGCCTTCAACTGTCCCAAAGAGGCTGCAGCTTGTGAGGTTGTGCTGGGCATCCAGCTGAAGCTCGTACTGAGACCTGATCTAGTGCAGGACGTTCCTGCTAACTGCAGAGGTTTGGGCTAAGTGGTGATTGAGGGTCCCTTCCAACCCCACACATTCCATGGCCACAGCCCCTGTGGGGCAGAGGCAGGAGGGGTTCACTCCCAGCTGGTTGTTTTCCCCCAAAGCCTTGTCGTCTGCTGAACCCTGTGATGTTTTGAATCAGGGGGACACAAATCACTTGTTGCTGCCTGGTAATATTGAAGCTAAATCTTAACATTTCAAGGGTGAATGAATTAATGGCCATGTTAATTTAGTGCAGTTTGAGGTTGCTGGTGGCAATCCCGCTGTCTGGCCCAGCTGTTCCCCCTTTCTCTGCCTCCCCTCATTATCTTCCTTTCCATCTCTTTCTCCCTCCAGCCCTTTTTAATTATTTCAATCTATTTCAACGGGTTTTGTGCTAGACTTTGTCACTCTCGTGTAGTCGCCTTTCTCAGTGCTCTGTTCCTCTGCTGCCATGCAGTTGGGGAATGGTGACATGGTCCCTGGGGACCTGGCTGAGAGCCTGCTTGAGGGAGGGTGACAAAGAGGGTGGAGGAATATCTGTGGTAGGTGTCTGGGGAGAAACCCGTGGGTTGTGGGGCTGTGTGAAGGGAGGAGGGCAGAACATCTGTGTAATTCTCATAATTCCTTTTTTTAATGCCATTTCTGCTGGATGGAAGGAGTCTAAAATCTGTTTGTTTGCCATGATCTCATTAGAGACTAATTTGGAAAACAAAAAGAAAATACTTTGGGTCAAACTGGAGATAAATCCTTCTGGTTTTGGTACTGGGCAGAAACTCTCCATTTTCAGGGTAGTTTTCCCTGTGTTTAGCAGCCAGGGGTGGGGAAGGGGAAGAAAGGAGAAGAGAATGATTCTTTCTGCCAACATAATGCAGCCTTGGTAATCCTTGCATGAAGCAGATTTTATTTATCTCCTTGAGCATTTCATAGATTTTCCTTTATGACTAAGGCAGAGGTGCTTTCTCATCTTGTCACAGCCCATTCCTCCTGCCATGGCCCTGCTGTTGATTTTCACTTGCTGCAGGGTCAGCAGGACCGAAGGGCTTTTATCTTTCCATCCTTTGGCCATCCATCTGGACAGGGTTATTCTGAGGGTTTTATTTTAAGTATGTGTTGCTGGATTTTAGATAATGAACTAGTGAGGAGCAGTAGAAGAATCTCCACTAGCAGCAGAAGACTCTCCACTAGCAGCAGCAGTGGAAGGTTGCCATGGTGGAGTTCCTGCCCTACAGGAGAGCTCTCCTCTTTGTGTGTTTCAGCTAATCCTGATGTGGGCTGACAAGTTAAAGCAACCAGAAATTCTCTAGGGTGAAGTGCCCACGTGGAGAGGAATTGGCCCTGACAGGGGGAGCTGGGGGAAGGTGGGCTGGTACCTTCTGCTCCCTGCCACCACCTGAGCTTTGAAACCAGAGCTGTAAATCACCAGCACTTGGGCAGATTGAAGGAGAACCCAACCAGTGTATTCCAGTCAGAAATATTTCAGCCTGAGGTCAACCAAAGTGTTGTGGTTTTTTGTTGGTTTTTTATTTTTTCCCTTCAGGGTTTCTAAATTTACTGCAAAAGGAAAGAAAAAAAAATTGAAAAGGAAGAGAAAGGTGCTGTGAGAAAGTTGAGCTTGAGGCACTGGAGCATTTTTGGCAACAAGGGTGACAATGGTTTGAAACTAGAGCAGGGCTGGGTTAGATGAGGCACAAGGAAGAAGTTCTTGCCTGTGATGGTGTTGAGACACTGGCCTGAGGTGCCAAGAGAGGTGGTGGAGCATCCATTCCTGGATACACCCAAGGCTGAGGCTCTGAGCAACCTGATGTAGTACAGGATGTCCCTCCCTCTGGGGTTGCCAGTCTCAGACCTAACACATCCCTGAAGAACAGAAGTACTTACAGAGGTATTTCAGGGATGTGTGTTAGTCTGGGACTGATGCTGTGGAGGGCTAGGGGAGAGTAAGATGCTAAGAAAAGGGAGAAGGAAGGTTAATCAAAATGCAGCAGCTCACCATTTGTTGTAGAGGTTGGTGCTTCACCTGATGAATGCTGCTGGATCATGGTGTAGATGTTATTTGGGGCTGATGAAGGAGAAAAGAGTTTGCCAAGGCTCTGAGATGAGGAAAGGGATGAGCATCCCCCTGAGACATCTGGATAAACCAAAGCTTTCTGTTCTGCCTTCCCTGCCCTCAGGGCATGGCTTCCAGAGGCAGAGAGAGGCAGCTGGGGGAAAGCTCACATATGCTAATTATGTCAAAAAACGAATTAATTGCTATTAATTATTTTATCACAAAATCAATTAGCATTGTACTGCAAGTCATTCTAATTAAAGCAGTCGATAAAAATCAGATAAACCGTAGACACAGCGAATTATGGCAAAACTCCAGAATTAGTCTCTAAAAGAGAAATGAAGCCCCAAAGAGTCCAGCCCCGAGATTGAATTAGCTGTTATTTTTATTAAAAGAATTACAGCCCGCAGCAAAAACATGAAAGCAGCAGCTTCTCTGCAAAGGAGAAGAAAGCTTGTGGTGCTGGGGGATGAAGTTGAAAAGGACAGGAGTAACTGTGATTTTTTTTTTTTTAATTTATCTGCATGTTTCTGAGATGATTTTCACCTTAATTAAAAAAGGAGGGGAAAGAAAAAGCATTGTTTAGATTATCATAGTTAAAGAGATGTTTTAAATGGACATAATCTTGAATATTTCATCATGTTCTTAAATAAAAATGTTCAAGCTTAATATGGGAGGCCACTGGTTGGCCAAAATCAGAGTAGTTGTGATTCTAGTCTTGGAGTGATCTGGTTTCTAAAGGGGAGTAGAAAGAAAATAAATTAAATATTCTGTTTAGTTGCATTTTTTGAGTGGAGCTGTGGCTGATGAAGTAGGGTGCAGAAACGGGGAGCCGGGTCTCCTGGTGACACCACTGCTCTCTCAGCCCTTGGGGTGTTTCTGCCCTGTCTCCATGCAAGGGATGCAGATGGACATTGAATTGGGCTTCTGAATGTGGGAGGGTGCCAGTCCCAGTCCTTCCTATTTGGATAATTTTGAGTGCAAAACTTCTGGAGAACATCTCAGGAGTGATGGATGTGCTGCTTTGCACTGGAACCTCATGTGCGGGATGATAGTGGGTTGGGGTTTGCATCAGAAGGGGAGATGCTGTCCCGCTTTCTGGGGAAGGATCAGGGATGGAGTGGTCTGGTGTGTAGCACAAACACAGGTATCTGGGATGCTGGTGTTTTTTTCTGGGATGATTTGTTGGGTGGGTAATGGCTGTGACCAGGAGGGATGGATCCTGGCCTGCCAGAGCACAGGTTGGTTTTTGGTGGGAGAGTGTTGTGATGCCTACTAGAGCCACAGGAAAAAAATCATTTCTGTTCTGACAAAAGAAGAAAAGGCTGCAGAAGCAAAATTGTCTGGAGTAAATTTTTCTAACTTCTGAGCAGAATTTAACGTTAGGGACTTGACTGACTTAACGCACAAAGCGATGCAAGTAATGAAACACCCCTCTTTGTCAAGGCAGAAAACAAGAGGCATTGATGGAAAAGCTAATTTATTTACTCTTTCATGGGGAGAATATGCTTTGCCCGAGTGCAAACCTGGCTGTGCAGCTATTGATGAGTGTTCCCAGGAGTGCAGTGGCTAATGAAAGCGCCGACGCTCACCCTGTGTCTCCTCTTTCAGGCTTTAAAGCCCAGCTGAGGAGGAGTCCGGGGGCTGTCAGTAGTTGAGTGAGCACTTGTTGCTGTATGATAAAAACTTGCATTTTTCAAGGCTTTCATGCTAGGAATTGCTGGTTTCACTGAATCGTTGAATTGTTTGGGTTAGAAGTGACCTTAAAGATCATCAAGTTCCAACCTCCCCCCCCTATAGGCAGGGACATATCCCACTGATCAGGCTGCTCAGTGCCTTGTCCAGCCTGGCCTTAAACACCTCCAGGGATTGAGGTGGCATCCACAACCTCTCTGGGAAATCTCTTCCAGTGTTTCACTACCCTAAAGCATTGTGACAACCACAAAGCATTGTGCCAACTGGAAGGCATTTGGTGATTGTTGACCCTGTCCCAACTGTCCTCCTCCTTCCCTCTATCTCCTGCCATTTGAAGGATGGAGGGAAGGAGGTGAGATTGGGGCAGTTTGGTGTCTCTGCTCTCCCTCCCTGCCCTAGTGGATTTGAATCCTCGCATCATCCTCTCTATCCCTCTTCTCCTAGATTCGCTCTTATCACCTCCATGAGCTCTGGCTCCTTATGATGCTTGGAGAGCCGTGTACGTGACAAGGACAGCACAGCCTGTGATAAAAGGGAACAGCTTTGTATGAAGACAGAGAGGTCTTTGAGCAAAACTGTTTCAGTGGCCCAGTCCTCCCTGTGAGACCAGTGGGTGGTGGGCTTGAACAGGGTGTTTGTGGTCCTATAAAATCCATCTCTCCTTTTGCAAACTCCTACCACCATGACCAGAAATGAATGCTGGTATTCACATGGGCGTGCAAGTGTGCTGACACAACATTGGTGCCCACAGTTCAAACTATGCTGATCCCACAGACACCCTGGGTGGGGTGGCATCACAGGAATCTTTAGTGGCTTTGTGCAGAGCTTCCCACACTGGTGTTTATTGGGTGAACTCCTGCATGCCCTATGGAGCCAAACAGCTGACCACATTGACAGCGTTGAAGGGGAAAAAAGTGTGTGACCTTGTCAATGTAAATCACATCCCTGTAATGTTAGGGACCCACTATTTCTATTGACTTATTAAAAATAAAACTGCAATGTGAGTGCACTACCCTGCATTTTTTGGTGATGGACTGTAAAACTGATGGTAGAACAGTTATTTTCAGTGTCTTTTTAATCCAACAGCTGTCATAAAAAGGCCAAAGCAAAGTCTCACCTGTCCACATCCCTGTTCCTTTTCCAGCAGGTGTAAAAGCCTTGCATCACTGTGCCCTGTTCTGCCTGGCATTCAGCAGGGACCTTGGCTGTAGGTAGCAGCAGCAGGCAGAGAATGACCCATGCCCTCTTCCTTGCCTGTTCCAAGACTAGCTGCAAGGCTTCTCTGAAGAAACAGGTCATGGGACAAGAGGAAATGGCCTCAGGTTGTGCCAGGGGAAGGTTTAGGTGGATATTAGGACAAATTTTGACACAGAGAGGGTTGTCAAGCACTGGGTTGCGCAGAGCAGGGACTGAGGCTCCATCCCTGCAGGGATCTAACAGCTGGGCAGACACAGAGCTCGGAGAGATGGTTCAGGGCTGGTTCTATCAGAGCTGGGTTGATGGTTGGACTTGATGGTCTGAAAGGTCTCTTCCAATCCCTGGGCTCCTCCATAGGCTCCTCCAGCCCCCTCTCTGGAGATGTTTAAGGCCAGGCTGGATGAGGCACTGAGCAACCTGGTCTAGTGGGAGGTATCCCTGTCCATAGCTGGGGTGTTGGAACAACATGATCTTTAAGGTTCCTTCCAACCCAAACTATTCTATGATTCCAGTAACCATCTTGATTTGGATTCTCCCTGATGTCCCACTGTTTGTGCCCAGGTGGGACACCAAGGCTTGTTTGTGGCACCAACCCATGTCCAGGGAGCTGCTGGGGGCCTCAGCTCCCTGCCATCTGCCCTCTGCAGGAGCCAGCCTTTCCAGAGAGATGTGCTTGGAGCTTTCTCATCTTGTTTTACACTTCACATCAGGTTGTTATCGATGTCTTGTTCCATCACGTCGTGCAGCATAATGCAAGAGGACAAGTGCAGCGCAGCGTTTGCTGTGTAGGTGGAAAAACTGAAGAGATGGAGTTCTTCCCAGCATATGGCTGGGCTTTAATCATAGATTTTTATTATTTTTTTTAAAGACACTTCACTTTCTTCAAAGGTCGGGCTGTCTGCAGGAAAAGTGACATTTCTGTGAGAGGTGTGATCCAGTAGGATGTACAGCAAAAAAATAAAACACAGAGTAGAGCAGATCAGCTTTGAAGCAAACAAACACAGCCTTGGGAAGCTCCCAGTCACATCACAGAGGACTGCTCCTGCTGCTGCAGGAGAATTGGGCTCCTGCTTGGTGTGTAGCATCCCTGATCCCATGCCCTATGTTTGCAGCAGCAGCAGCAGGAGTTCCTCTGTCTCAGGAGGCATCTTTATACATTGGTAAAGTTTTTTTTCCTAAGAATAGAAGTTCCTTTATGGCTTTTTGAAGACTACCCTTTGCCCAGATAATGGCCGAGATGCGATGGGCTGGGTTTCTGCCAGAGGATGTGGTTTGTATATTTGGGAGTGATCTGGGGTTTGTGAGGTCCTGGAGCCCAGGAAACTTGTTAATTTCAAGCAGTCATTTTTCCACATTTAGCCCATTAGAGACTCTATTTTTGTTGACCTAGTTTCAAGCTCTTAAAAAATAATCAAGCAGCATTTTTTAGATCTGATTTGGAATCGGACTGTGAATTTGGTTTTGTGACTTGAAAGTTTGGGGAGGGAGGGATAGAAACTGTTTTTTATCTGCCTGGTCCTTCAGAGCTCGCGTTTGCAATTGGTTTTAGAAAACCTCTAGGAAGGTTAATCTGAAAAAGACTTTGGCTTGGCTTCTCCACTTCAAGGGGTGATTGTTTGACTTGCTGCTGGGAAAATCATGTAGGAGCTGGGTTTAAATAATAGTTTGTGTGTGATAAGGTGCATCATGTGGAAATTGGAAGAGGAGAGATTAAGTCTGGAGAGAAGAAAGAAGTTCTTTTGTGTGAGTGTGATGAGACCATGGAACAGGCTGCCCAGAGAGGTTGTAGATGCCCCCTCAGTCCCTGGAGGTGTTTAAGGCCAGGTTGGATGAGGCATTGAGCAGCCTGGTGTAGTGGGAGGTGTCCCTGCCCATGGCAGGGGGTTGGAACTAGGTGATCTTGAAGGTCCCTTCTAACCCAAACTATTCTATGATTCTATGATCTGCAAATTTAGGAATTAAACTTGCCAGTTAAGTTGGAAATGGGAAGAAAACCCCCTCTTTGGAGGGTGTGTGTGATGTTAAAAGGCTCAGACGTTCTTGAGCTTCCAGTTGGAATTGGGATGCTCTATACCTCTGTTGTATCAGTGTAAAGACAGAGGGTCTGTCTGGCAAAGGGGATTCTGTCATTCCACTGAGATCAGATTATTTGTGATTAAAAATGTTTGGCCTATTATAAATAGGAGACTCCTCTATTTATTTCATATAATTTTTTTAGAAGGATGAAATCAGTAATTTACCACTTTCTGTTGCCATTTTGCTGTTGCTGTCACTCACGAGTATCCTGATCCGACAAATGAGATGTAGCAGACAGTCTTAAATGCTTTTTAATTTATTTTTTTTAACTGAAAAAAATATGTAAATGCCTGAGAAATTATACTTTGAAAAGTGGCTACTGCAAATTAACAGCATTTCGCAGGGATCTCACTTTGCATTTTTAATCCAGAGAATGTGTGTCCCAAATGAGCCCATTTGCATTAGAAACCCAAACGGCTCCTGTGTCGCTGCTGCTGCCCCACTCTGGGAAAACAAGCCATTTCTTCCCCAAATGGTTTAAATACGTATTTACCCAAACGCTGCAATTTTGGGCTCTCTTATTTACATTTTCCTGATCCGTCACTCGCTCTTTAAAAGTTATCCCACCAGATGTGGCAGTTGAGGGATGGAGGTGCCAGCTCTACACTGGAGTCACCCCATTGTTCCTGTGCTGAGGTTTTGGCCCCAGAGCCCTATCTCTGACTCCAAATTCTGTAAAACAATGCATTGTGGAGTTGTGCCACCTTCTGCTTCAGTGGTTTGACTTTTCCCCGTGGGATCCTCGACATTCATCTTGGCTCCTGGACTGCTCCTGTCCCAGGCTCTGCTTTGCCCTGAGCTGGCCCTTGTTTCCTCACACATGGGGTGTTTGTGGATACCTCAGTGACTATTTGTTGCCATAAAATGAGCGTTTAGAATCCAACATAAAATCACTTAACAGACTCTTAGTATTTATTAGGAAATATATAGGGGTTTTGTGGCCTTTGTATCCACCTTAGAGACAGAGAGGGCTTCCCAGAGAGGGTGTGGAGTCTCCTTCTCTGGAGACATTCAAAACTTAGAGACAAAATAAATAAAAAAATAAAGAGAGAGCAAGGCATTTTATTTCAATAGCTCTGGCTGCCTGATCTGAACACTCTTTCTCCCAGCTCCTTTGCTGTGTGGGAGGGAATGGTGAATATTCCCCTCTACCCTTTATTGAGAAGCATTATCACCTCCCTCCATCCATCAGTGAGAACTCCCTGAAGGAGATGCTGAGGGATGTCAGCTCCCTCTGGGGCAGTTTGTCATCAGGAGCTCTCACCCAGGTAAATAAGGTGGTTAAGGAGGAAGATTTGTCAGGTCAGCACTTCTGCCCACCTAGAGGGCAGCTCCCTGCTTCCTTACCCTACCCCTGTCTGTCTGGCACTGGGTTTTCTTGGGCTTCCCAGAGATGGTGTGGAGTCTCCTTCTCTGAAGATATTCAAACTCCACCTGGATGCCTTCCTGTGTGACCTGGTGTGGATATTCCTGCTCTGGCAGGGGGATGGGACTAGATGATCTCTTGAGGTCCCTTCCAATCCCTGACATTTTGTGATTCTTGTGTTTGTAAATAGCTTTATTAGCATCATAGAATAGTTTGGGTTGGAGGGGACCTTAAAGATCATTTATTTCTAACTCCCCTGCCATGGGCAGGGACAAAAAAAGAGTTACTAGAAAGTTGGAGCCTCAGCTGTGCCTCAGACACAGCTCTGTGGTATTTATGGGGATATACATGTTGCTGGTTCCCTGCTCGGGGGGGGTCACACCAACACTTGCTTCCTAATGAAGCAGCAAATGTGACAAGAAAGGAGTAAACCCAAAGGTCTGAACCCTGGCAGTCCCTTGAGACTTTGTCCTCCAAATAGGTCCCAACCAGAATTCTGCTTGGAGCCACGTCTTCAGAGAAAGGCACCAGAAAGATTTTACCCAGAGATGCTTTTCTGATTGAGTCGCTTTCCCTTCAAATTGCTGTTGGCTTGGGCAGGCTGATGGAGTCTGACACACTGACATCTCCCACAGAGGACATCCCCAGGCAGGAAAGAGACATTTCCATCTGTGCTGTGACAGTAGCCACTGCCTGAGGGGATGTTCTTGGCTAAGAGGGGACAAGGCTGTGACTTGCAAGGTTCAGAGCACATGGGATTTTACTCCTGCCTGAATCAGGCAGAAATGGATGGAGTCATGAGGGAGTTGACTTTCAAAGCCTCGGGGTACAGGAGAGGGAGTTCCTGACCCTGGAGAGCAGCTCAGGAGCTCTTCAGATCAGTTCTCTGAAAGGGAAAGACTTCTCCTTGCCCTGTCAATATCAAAGTACCCACTCAGTGTTGTCAGAAGAGCTGAAACCCTACGAACAGTTCCACCACCATCTTCCATCCCTGGGCAGTCTTGCAGTGCCCAGAGCCATGGGGAAGGTAAGGCTGGAGGAGTATTTGCAGTTCAATTTGCAGCAGCTTGTGACTGAGTGACCTGCCAAAAGGTGGCATTTTTAGACACCCAGGATACCAAAAGATGAGAAATCATAGAATTTGGAAGGTTGGAAAGGACCTTGAAGATCATCCAGTTCCAACCTCCCTGCCATGGGCAGGGACAGATCAGGCTGCTCAGAGCCTTAGCAAGCCTGGCCTTGGATATCTCCAGGATTGGAGTCCCCACCACCTCTCTGGACAACCTGTTCCAATGTCTCACCATGCGCAATTCCTTCCATTTCCCCCCCAGTTTGCCTCTAGGCAGGTTCCACATACCTCTCCTTTCCCCCATCTCCTGCCTCTGCCCCACACCTACCCTTTCCCAGCCCGTTTTCCCCCAGATCTCCAAACACACTGCCTTTTTTCTAATGCATATTTGTAAGTAAATAGAAAAGCTAAAATCAAAACAGGTGAGCACACAGGTGTTGTGCAGAAAGGTAAGGAATTCCTGAAAACTCCAGAGCAGAGCAGCCAAACCTAATTCTGCAAAATCCTCAGGCACTTTTTAGAGTTGAATTAATACTGCTGTAATTAAAATGGTAATACTATTTGTTAAAAGAAGAGTATTTAAATAATTCATTTTCCTATTGGTTATGTGGAGTGTGCTCAGGTTGAGCAATTACACCCGAGTGAGAGCAGCCTCTCCTCTAATGATTTCATGATAATCTGACCTTTGATCGTCCTCCCGCCTGGCAGCCACCACTTTCTCCATAGTTTGCAGACTCTAAAGTAATTAATATCTGTGAAATGCCACTTCTGGCCTTCTGATGGAGGTGGGTCCCCAAGTGCTTCCTTCTCTCTCTTGTTGTCTTTTCTTTCCTTATGTCCCTGATTATTCACAGAATCACAGAATATCAGGGATTGGAAGGGACCTCAAGAGATCATCCAGTCCAATCTCCCTGCCAGAGTAGAAACACCTAGACCAAGTCCCACAGGAACTCATCCAGATGGCTTTTGAATGTCTCCAGAGAAGGAGACTCCACAGCCTCTCTGGGCAGTCTGTTCCAGTGTTTCATTACCCTTACTGTGAAAAAGTTTTTTCTTACATTTCTTTGGAACCTTCTGTGTTCCAGCTTGTACCCATTTCCCCTTGTCCTGTCATTGGAGAGGTCACTGAGAAGAGCCTGGTTCCATCCTCCTGACACTCACCCTTTACATATTTATAACCATAAATTAAATCCCCCCTCAGTCGCCTTTTTTCCGAGTTGAAGAGACCCAGCTTCCTCAGCCTTTCCTCAGAAAGGAGATGCTCCAATCGTTTCATCATCTTTGTTGCTCTGTGCTGTACCCTCACAAGCAGCTCCCTGTCCTTTCTGAACTGAGGGGACTAGACTGGACATAATATTGGGACGATGGGCATGTTTTCAAGGCTACAAACCAGCCAGCAGCTTGGGCTGCCAGCTTTGGGCAGAGAATGATGGTGTGGCCCAGGTTGGGAGGGACATTTCAGCTCATGGAGTCCAACCATTAACCCAACTCTGACAAGAGCCAGTCCTTATCTGAGCTCTTTGTCTGCCTAGATGAGGCCTCAGCCCCTGCCCTGAGTAGCTTCTTCCCTTGTTGGAAGAGAAATCTCTTCTGGGAAAGCTGAGGTTTGTTTTAGATGGCCACTCGGGTCTTGATGGGATTTCAGGATGGGTCTTGGAGGCCTCTCTACCCCTGGTTCCTCTGTCAGTGAGCTGGAGGAGGTAACAGTGACAAGCTCAGCCCACCAAATTTAGGTGCAGGGCTCAGTGCCTCTGGGTCACCAGAGGATGGTGAGTTTTTTGGGGTCAGGTGCAGAGACTGCTCCTGCAGAGGGACACATCCCATCTGGGGGATGCTGTGCCAGCACCCACTCTTTGGGGTTCAGAAGACATCATTCAAACTCTGCCATGGTTAATTGTATTGATATGAAGTGCAATAACAGCTTGTGCAAAGCTCTTTGAGAACAAGGTGATGAGGATATTAATGAAAGCAGGTGAGTGAGTGGCCCTTCATTAGCTGCTTTACTTTATCAGTGGCAATCAGCTGGGAGCATCTTTGAGATCATTCCCATACAGCTGATAACCTTGTTTCTCTAATGACTTTAATGATTGAACATTTCTCCCAGTCTTAGCTGTGACAATACCCACTCTGCTTCTTGCCCTTCAACATGCTGTTGTGTGGGGTTCAGTTCATTGAGGAACTTTATCAAATACTGAGGTTTCCTCTACTGAAGCCATTGACAGAAGATGGCTTGTCTGCTCACTTGCCTGGTGAGAAGTATTGGGGGAACTTAAATTTTGTATTGCACTTTCGCTGCCCCTAAAAAAAGAACAAAATTATATAAAAATAAAGCAGTAAGATTGCAAGCTCAGGCACTGGGAGATTAATGACACAATGGCAGATGTTGAGTCAGCTGTTTGCAGCAAAGGTGCATTCTGTCCCTCTCTGCCTCCATCCCCAGCAGTTCCCCTTCCCCTTTGCATCTCCTGCCCTCTTCCCCACCCTTCCCCTCTCATAAAAATACCATTTAACTTTTAATTTTGTAGCTTTTTAGAATTTTTATACCAAGAGCAAACCACTATTTCTAGTCTTGTTCCTGGAAAAGGGAAAAATAATTTTTACTTTGAACTTTTTCAACCTTTTTCTCCCTCCATAAACCTACCCAGAATTCAGGAAAATTACAAAAAAAAAAAAAGATGCTGTCTGTGAGCTGTGAGGGAACCATAGTTCGTTTCAGTAATGGTGTGTGGGAACAATGAGGTGTTTGAGGTGTCTGGTTGTTTGGGATGTGATTACAAAAAGCCTCCTGTCTCCTGGAAGATGGTGCCTTGTGCTTGGTTCAGGAATCACACAGGAAATTTAGTGAGTGGGAGAAGTTTTTAACAATACCCCTTGAAGAAAAGTAGTGGAATTAATTCAGGGAATGTATCCCATGGTTAGCTCAGTGGCTGCAGATTAGAGGCTGTTTCCCTGGCTGCTGGCACCCTGCAGAATCTCAGACTGGGAGCCTGTGTGTCCTTCCCAAGGAATGTTTCTGGGTTTGAACATCAACTTCATTTCCTAATTGCTCACATCTTGTAAATAACAGATCTCTCCTTGAAGGAGATGTTAACAATCTCTTAAAGCCTGAGCAGCAGCTTCTAGATAAATAAAACAAAAACTCTGCTTTAAAAACAACAAGAAGCCTCTTTGCTTTTTATCTTAATGGAAGGAAACCTAATCAAAAGGTGGCGATTAATGAATCTCTCCAGGGTTCCTGTTCTGGAGGAGATGAGAGATACAGGCAGGTGGGATGTGGAGCTCATCCTGCATTTGAATGTGCTCAGCTGGAAAGAAGAGTTGCTAAAACCCAATGTTTGGGTGAAAATTCTACTCTTCAGTGAAACCAGCCAGCAGCTCTTCCAGTAGCCACCAGTTTGGTGTGAGAGGATGTCCTGGAGTGCAAATAATGCAGCTTCCTCAGAGGGAATGCATTTAAAGCACTCATTAAAGAGTGCATGCATGAAACAAACTGATAGGATGGTTTTAAGAGTGTATTTTCCTGGCAAAGGAAGGCTGGTGTAATTTCAGAGCCACACCCTGGGTTAGGGTCCTTTTCAGGGAGTTGCTATATGGCAATAAATAAGACACAGCCTAAAAATAGCAAACATAGTTACAAGTGACAGAAATTGGCAGGAGGACTTGCTCAGACACAGATTTGGAACAGCTCTTAATATTTTTCAGCTCGATTCCAAGTCAAGCATCCCTTTAAATTAATTAGAGCAATCATTGTTTCCCTAGTATACCCGGGGTGAAACTGAAGCCACGAGTACAATCTTAGCATCACCTAAATTCCAAAGGCAGTCTAAAAAAGGCAGCTCTAGGACATTTTGGCATCTGATGAAAATCAAATTCCTGGGCAGAGTGGCTCAGCTGAGATGTGTGGGAGCAAGGAGATGTTCAGAGAGTGCTGGAAAGCTTCTGATGGAATGGGTGTCCCAGGGTGTAGTGCAGCTACAGATTTAATATTGAGCTGCTGAGACGTGTTCCCACCTTGCTGGGTTCCCCCAGACTCTGAGCTGGAAACAGCTCCAGAGCTCTTTCAGCAGCTCCAGCCTTGCACAGGAGTCTGGCTACAGAAGGACAGCAAGTGCCTGAAGTTTGTGGCACAGAACTATATTCTGCCAGTCTTGTTAATAATCTTTGAAACTTCTCTGAAACTTATTAAAAGGTTCTTAACCTCCTACACGTGGAACGACAGCAATGCAACAGCCTATCCTTTGTGCTGCAGGTCCCTGCTGCCTTTGCTTATTGATGATGCTCCCCCAGGATTAGTTGTGTGCTGATGTTCTTCTCCTGGCTTTTGTTTGGATATTGACTGGTGTCCCTGTCACTTTGGCTCCAGCCTGTGCCCACCTCAGCAGAGCTTCCTCTTTCCATGGCTTGTTTCAGGCTCATGGGGTTATGTCAGGTTTTGCCCATTAAATATGTGTCCCTGCACAAATACACTCGTGGACAGGGGCCGCAGGGCTGGAATGGGGTGGGATTTGAAAAGCATGTTGGAGAAATCCTTTCTTACATGGAGCTGCTGTCTCTGGGAGGGTATTTAGGCAGAGGGATCCCTCAGCCTGGGTGAAGTCCTGCAGGGGACAGGGCTGGAATGACACTTTTCAAAGGAGCTTGAGGATTTTGAGGCCATTCATTTAAATGGCTTAGAATTAAGTTTGTTTTCTAAATGCGAGTATATTTTAAAATCTTTCCTTTCTAAGTACATCTCACTTCCAATAACCTCGTTATTCAGTTTTCAGGAGGGTTATCAAATTGTTGATGAGAGCAGACAGATTTCAGCCAGCCCAAAGCCACAACCATCATTCTCTGGAGGTTTTAGTATCGGTTATGATCTGCATTTGGGATACACAGTTTGTGTGGTTCCACCACTTCCAAACAAAAGGGATTAATTTTCCAAATTTTGGCATTTTCTTGGATCCCAGTGCCTCACACCTTGATTTTTCTCTTTCAGTCCATCCGAGAGGTCACGGGCTACGTTTTGGTGGCTCTGAACCAGTTTGAGTACCTGCCCTTGGAGAACCTGCGCATCGTGCGTGGGACCAAGCTGTACGAGGAGCGATATGCTCTGGCCATTTTCCTCAACTACAGGAAAGATGGGAACTTTGGGCTCAGGGAACTTGGCCTGAAGAACCTGACAGGTGAGTGACATTCAAAATACATTGTCTTGGTAAATATTTGTCTGCAGTCCCACGTGTCCTGCAAAGCAGAGAGGTTCCAGGGTGAGCTGGTGGTTCTTTTGACTGAAAGGCTCATTGGTGCTTCATTTTGTCCCTTTGTTGGTGTTCAGAAAATCCCTGTTGCCTGAGGTTGATGTGTTCACAAAGGAGACAGAGGAGTCTTGAAAAAGAAGAAAAAATACTTTATTCAAATAAAGTAAATCCTCAGGTGGGGTCTCTCAAATTGCTGGAGGGCGCATCCTCTTTTTATCCTAATTCCCGGCTGCAAATGTCCCCTCTCCCTTTCCCACTGGCTCCAAGATAGATGGGAATTACAGACTCCCCAAGGTGCCTACTACAATGAAAACCAAACTCTTGTCACTGATACCCAAGTCATGTTTGAAATACGTAATTTGGTTTTGGAGACATCCGTTGTCATTTCCATATGCAGACTGTGCCTTGGTGATGTCTGTGTTTACATTGCTTATTCCTAATTAGCACCTTTGCCTGGATGGCTATTCTAATTTCCTCTGTTTATTAAGACATTCTTATAATTTGTAGAGACAGCCTGATTTTTATCCTAATCATCAGTTCCTAAATGTACTTTGCTCAGCATTGATCAAAGTATGGAGTGTGTATAGAGTTCATGCCATGATTTTCCAGCTCCAGGCACTTGGTGGGTGTGATGTGGAGACAGGACATAGCCCACAGAACACCATCAGGGGCCCTGCCACAGCCTCCACCTAACAGAAACCTGCTCACAGGTGTTAGCGAGGAAAATATATTGTTTAACATAATGAATTAATTGTGATTTTGCACTCACAAGCTTGTGTTCAGTAACAAAGTCAAGGCATTGGTTTTTAAATTCCAGTACTGCGAAGTCTGTTGAGGGATTGGGACATGCTTTTGTTGTGCTAAATGGTGTAACCAAAGTCTCTGATTCTTTGCAACTTGTTAATCAACTTTATGCTCAGCTTTATTCCTCTCAAAGCATTTTACTGCTTTCAGTGCTCATCGTGTTCAAAATGCTTAGCCTCGTTTGGCGTGATTATGGAGAGGAATTAAACAGAAGAACTCATCATAATAATGATAGATTAGTAAATGTTTTGAATTGGAAATTCGAAGGATCCCACAGAGCATTGTTTACTGCTGTCCCCCAGCTCAGGGTGCTTTCACATAAACTTTGGCGTGCCTGGAGAGGAATCCAAATAGTCTAAAAGAGTTTAATGAAAGTAAAAGGCGGAAGGTTTGTGTAACTCTGGATGCCATGCCACCAGACAGCAGCACGTTGTGGGGCTTCAAATCACACGGAGGAGAAGCCAGGCTGAATCCTCAGCTGGTGTAAATTGACTTACTTGCCACCACTTCATAATGAATTGAAATTTGAATTGCTCTTCACCTTCTTCAGTGAGTAATTTAGTTCAGGCTTTAATTTATAAGTTAACTAGTGCCTAACTCCCACTTAAGCCCTCGGTTGGGCTGCTGTGCTCGGGTGCACTGTCAGGATTAATACCCACTAATGATGGCTGTGTGTGGGGATCCCTTGGCTAGGCTGGAGTCTTCGTGGCTTCAGAAAGGGCATTAGCCACCTCCTTGGGTCACGTCCCTGGGCTGAGTGATGTGGCAGGATGGAAACAGCAGATGGTTCCTGTCCAACTGTGGTGTCTGCCCCCAGAAGCACCTTGTCCTGGGATTTTGGGGTCTTAATTGACTGGTTGATGGGTAAAGAGGTGTGGTGATTGTATGTGAAGAAGATGTAGGTGTGGAAAGAAGGGTGGAAAGACGTCTGGAGCCCATAGAAGAAACCCCTCCTAGCCCTGGGAGGTAACTCCACCTCTGCTGCTTTTGGTTGTGAATCACTTCTTCAACAGAGCAAATAATAGTTACCTGGTTTAGTCTAATTTTGATAGGTTTGTATGAAAATGCTGCATTGGAGGACCTGATGTGCTGTGGACTTCAACTTTTAACAATGACAAATGTTAGTTTTAAATGTCAATGTAAAAACCATGCAGGTAGGCTGATAACACCATGGAAATCATAATGCCATTTGTTATCTCTCCCTTGGCACTCTCTCCTCCTCACCTCTGCAATGCTTCTCTCTCTATGCTTTTTTCAATTACAAAGTGAGAAATTCTCTGTGTTCTGCAGGTGAGAAACACCCGTTAGCTTTTTAGAAATACAGGCAGTTGAGATAAATAAAGTCACACTGGAGCTAGCTCTGCCTACCCTTGGGCAGATGGAGAATCCCACAGCTGAGGGGTTTCTCCAGCCACAGCTTCCCCAGGGAGCTGAAGCAAAGCAGTCACTCCATTGCAGTCCCACGGGGCAAGAAAGGGTGACAATTCATAGCTTTGGCAGTCAAATCTGTGCTGAACTACTCTGTAACTTAAGGAAAATCAGGGAATAGTTTGGGTCAAGAGGGACCTTGAATATCATCTAGTTCCAACCTCCCTGCCATGGGCAGGGACACCTCCCAGCAGACCAGGCCTCATCCAACCTGGCCTTAAACACCTCCAGGGATTGAGGGGGCATCCACAACCTCTCTGGGCAACCTCTTCCATTGTCTCACCACCCTCACAGCAAAGAACTTCTTTCTTCTCTCCAGTCTAAATCTCCCCTCTTCCGATTTACATCCATTATTCCTAGTCTGCCATCCTGGACCCTATTAAAAAGTCCTACCCCAGCCTTTCTGTAGCCCACTTCAGTTGCTGAGAAGCTACTGTGAGGTCCTCCCTGAGCCTTCTCTTCTCCAGGCTGAACAATCCCAACTGCTTCAGCCTGTCTTCATAGGGCAGGTGCTCCACCCCTCTCATAGTCTTCATGACCTCCTCTGGACCTTCTCCAACAGCGCAATGTCCTTCTTATGTTGAGGGCTGCAGAACTGGACACAGTAAGTCCAGGTGGGGTCTCACCAGAGCTGAGTAGGGGGGCAAAATCCCCTCCCTTGACCTGCTGGTCACACTTCTCTTGATGCAGCTCAGGACTGGGTTGGCTTCTAGGCTGCAAGGACACACTGCCAGCTCATGGTGAGTTTCTCACCCACTGACACCCCCAAATCCTTTTCTTAAGCATTACTGTGAGGGAGAAATCATAAAGTTTCTGTAGCAACAGAACTGCTGGAAATATAAATCCCAGCTTCCACCTGCCAGATAAGGGAAGAGAGAGCCGGGTTGTGCTCCTCAGCCCTGGCCAAGCTCTGGACTTGACTGGATATTTTAGAAACCTAAGCCCTTGCTACTCCAGTAGTGTGTCTCCTTCAATTCAGATGAATGAAGGAATCGTTAATTTCAATGGGTTGTTTTTATTTTTTTCCCTCTCCACAGTTTTCTGAATTCATTGATTTTTTTTATTTCCTCCTGACAGGCTGCAGCTGACAAAGAATTTGGTGATTTTATATAATAATTAAGACCTTGTGTTACAAGGGGAATGTAAGCAAAAGGCAAGTGACTGAGACAGATTGCCACTTGCCACAGAGTGGTGGGCTCTCTTTGGGTGCCCATGACTGGAATGTGACCCAGCGGTGGGGCGGAGGGACCAGCTTGCCGCCAGGCTGCTGACATTAAGGCTCCACGTGGCTTGAAACTCCAGGAATCAGGGGTCAAGTGTAGTGTCTTTGCTTTAAGATCTTCAGAGCTCAGCAGCCACAACTGAGTGGCTTTGATGAGGCAGTACTCACTCACAGACATGGATTAGAACCCAAATCCAACCCTTCTCTAGCTTTTCTTGCCCCAACCTGCAGTTGGGATTCAGGGCAGAGTTTGCTGCAAACACTGAGGTTTCACTGAGTTCAGAGGAGGTTGTATCTGAGCCCTGGGTTTGCACAGTGGAAATAATTGATGCTGCTGGGACATTTTCACGCTTGTTTTCACGTCGTTTGCTGCTGAGGGAGATTCCCTAGAAACTATGGTGGAGGGACCAGGGAGGCAATGAACCAGAACCTGCTGTATCTACTACATGTAGCCCTGGGCAAGCCCCAGGAGAGGGATGGGGAGCTTGGGCACAAAACAGTGCCTGTCACACAGCCCTCAGGAGCCAACCTTCTGCTTGGCCAACCCAATCTCTTGCTCTTTGCCAGGGCTGAGCAGCAGCAAAATAGAAAGGCAGAGCTGTAGGAGAAGGGAAATGCCTGTAAAAAAACTGGGAGACACCCCAATGTGCCCCATAGCCGGGGGGCACTGCCTGAGCTGTGGGGGTGGTGTGAGCAGACTCCATCTCCCTGTGCCTCCGGACTTTCCCATCAGTCCCACCCACCTTTGCCAGGGCTGCTTTCCATAGAAGCTGGGTTTGAGTGGTGTGGAGGGAGGGTGAGAGGGATGAAAGCAGGAGGGGGTGATGCCCATCTCGGGCTGGGGGCTGCAGGAGCCTTTTGTGCAGGGCTGGGAATGTGCCCGCAGGCACCGAGAGGGGGAACAAAGGTATCAGATAAGGAGAACACGCTGGAGGCCTTTTTCTTTGATGTTTGGAAATCGCTCTAGGGGCTGTCTTCTCTGAAACCCCTTTGCCCGCTTTTTTTTTTTTTTCTTCATTTTATTCTTCCTTTTTATTTTTTTCTTTCCTCTTTTTTTCTCTTTGGTGAAACTTCCATAGCCGTACTTTAATTTCTGTAAGGCTGGCAAGCAGGAGGGTGTCTATCCTGCCACTCATCCTCAGGCTGGGGCTGGCTGGAGCTCCCACCTCTGACCTGGGCAGCAGCAGGGACTTGTTTTGGGGCTGAAACCTCTGAATTTGCCTGTTCTGGAGCACAGGAGGAAGGGCAGCATCAAAGTCGGCTCCATCTGCCCTGTTGGAGACACGAAGTTGTGGAGGGGTTTGGGGGGGCTTTATGGTGGGGTTTTTTAACTGGGCAGTGCCTTCAGTTGGCTGCTTGTGGCTGTGAGAACACTCATCTGCTTCAATCTCCTCTGTGGAGACATCTGTCAGAGCCAGGAGTGGATTTTTTAAAAGAAGTTAATAAATGTCTATTAGGGAAAGTTTCTGTGAGAAGGAGGCAGCTTAAAAACAAGGAGAAAGTACTGAAATTGTCCTTTATTTTTCCCCAAGAAGGAAGAGTGCTGCGGACCTTCTTGCAAACCAGAGTGCCATGGACTTTTTTCTCCAACAAGAGATGTGCTCCTCTTCAGTTAGTGTCCAACCGCACTCCCCAGAGTTGCCCTCAGCTGGGGTTTGCTCTCAGTAGCTGGTCCAGGCTGGAAGTGCCACTGGACTGGACCACTGCCATCCCAGTTCCCCCATAGAGACTGTGCTGGGGGAGCTGCAGAAGCCCCCAGATGTGGAAGGGATTATTCTGAAAGACTCTCAGTACAAGATAAACTGGGCAGATCAAGAATTAAATCTCTCTTTAGATTTTAGCTTTGTCTGCATGGGGTGTGGAAGAGATCTGGAATGGTGCTGCTGTGCCCACATGTTAACTGTTACTTGTGGCCACCAAGCTCCTGAGTTTCTGGTCACAGCTGAGTGCTGGAACAGGCCACTTACAGCACCTCAGAGCTGCTGTCACATGAAGGTGACAGTGGTGAAATGGCTCTGCAGCAGCTTCTCTCTAAGGAGAGACAGACTCCAGATGAGACTCGATGTCTCAGGAGATGCTGAGCACAGATCTTTGCAGGGTGAGGTCATGGGGGTGAGTCAGGAGAAGAGTTGAGAGAGATGTTCTAAATGGCCGGGACCATGTAACAGCTCAATCCCATGGGTTGTGCAGCAGCCCACTGAGAGCTGGGTACCTCTCAGTGAGAGCCCCCCTTCGTCCACAGCAAGGCTTGGAGATGCTCAGAGCCCAGGGGCTTTGATTTAATGTTCAGAAACGTTCAGCTCCCCAAATAAAGATAATAGTTCTGCTAGTTGAGGGATTTATTTATCTCTTAACACAGCCTTAGTTTTAGCCTTTTATTCCTCCCTTTCTAAAAAAAAACAAACCAAAACCCCCATAATCTCTTAGCGCAAACCAGCCTTGAAGTTTGGGAAAGTAATCAAAGCTCTGCTGAGCAAATGTGTCTGTAGTGATGGGTTGAATGAGTTCTGACCCTTGCTGGCCTCATTCTGCTCCATTTCCCCTTCAGGCTGGTGCCATTGCCTGGAAGCAAACACGAATCTGTTAATTTAGCCTCTGGTATAAATAGAAAAAAGCTAATAATTACAGGCAGTGTGGTGTTTATCCACCCTCACTGCTGGGGAGGAGGTGGTGCTGCTGCTCCTGTGCTTCCCTCCTCAGGATGCTCCCATGCCACAGCTTTTGGTGGGGCAAATGGTTTCAAGATGGGGGAAACAAAGAAAACCTCACTTGGATTTAACTAAAATATCTCCTTAACTTGTTAAATTGAAACAAACCCCGCATGAATGTTCTTTTAAGTCCATTTACAAGAGCCCTGTATTGATCTGGCTTGCCTGAGGAGCTGAAGTGATGTCTGTGCACTGCGTCAGTGCATTCACTGGGGATTTGGTGCCTGCTGAGCTCAACTGACTTCAGACCTCATTTTAGTTGAAGCCACACAAGCCCTGTGTGACAAACTGGCCCTTCTTATTTGGTTTATCCCAGAGTGATGTGATACCATGGGGCAGGGATTCTCTGGCTGGGTAACCACTTCTTCCCAAGTCACTTGGTCATAAACTGTCACTCAGTGGTTGAACTGGGGTAACTGGTAATGTGTGGGGTCTTTGTGCACTAAATATGTGACAGGGATGTGTTTTGCCTTATTTTTATATAGGATTAGTGGATCTAGTTACCAAAGTTTAGGTGGTGGGACAGGGTTAAATGGCAACAATCTGAAAGTATAGTTGAACTCCCTTACCTGTGGAGAAAAGTGTTTCTGCATAAATGTTTCCAGGTTATAGGCTGTGTTTTTGTTCCAAGTAATGAGTTTGCAAGTAAGTAGAAACTTTTGCATTAAAATATAGGCCTGAGCCACTTTTCTCTGACAAGAGTCAGCAGTTTGCAGAGGGTTCATCTGTAGGCAGCACTTCCCAGCTGTGGCTCAGGAACTCAGAGGAGAAAAATTTTAGAAAAACAGCCCCTGCCCCAAAGAGCTGGCTGTGATTAAGACAGGAGGCCACCCGTAGCCCCAGAGCAAACACTGGGAGATGGAGCAGCTTCTGCTGGGGAGCACCACCAGCTTTGCACACCCACAGCTCCCAAAGCAGCCAAGTTTCACTTCTTTATGAAGGCAAGGAGGGATTGAGGGGGAAGTATGTGAGAGAGGTCAATGAGATAGCTTGCTGGATGTCCACATCTTTGAGATACAGCACAGAAGAAAGAACAAAAGATGTTTGAAAATCTTGTATCTTGTGTATGATGAAAGGTGGCCTGACAGGCTCATTGAAGGTAGGAGAGGACATAAATAGTGTATGAGAGAGTGAAGGGCTCTGGAAGATCCTGAAAGTGAATAAAATTTGCTTTTATTTGGTGTCATGAGGAGACATGAAATGGAAGAAGAAGGAAAAAAAAAACCCTGTTTGGAGGGGTAAGCTGGAGAAAAAGTCACACAGTGGGATTTGGAAGGATATAAAGAAGGGCAAAATTACTTCTTAACAGGGCAAAATTGCTTCTTACCAGAGAGATAGAGTTGTCAAGACGTGAGAAGAGCTTAGACAGGAGCTCCCAATGGTAGATATTAAGGCCAAGTTGCAAAGGGAACAGAGGTGGCCTCAGCTGTGTGGGACAGATGGAGCCTCTGGGGAAAGGGTGACAGGAGAAGGATTTGGGACCACTGCAAGGAGAAAGTTTCTGTCAGGAACTGTGGATGATGGGCAGCTGGGAAAGGTTGTCCACCCTCACCTGCTGTCAGTGTCTGGCCCAACAGACTGAGTGTCACCAGGAGACAAATCCTGCCTATTGTAGCACAAACAAGTTCCTGATGACAAACACCTACCCCAAAAGGGAAGGTTCCAATAAACTCACAAAGATGTTGAAGTTTATATTTTGTTTTCCATGCCATCACACTCTATGCATTATCTAACAGTATCTAAAGGGATCTGTGAGTGAGGTGGTAAAACAAGCTTTTGTAATTACACATCAGGCAGGGAGCTGATAAGGCAAACAAAGCAGCAGCTCTGGGGAGGGATTCCCAGTTCCCCCCAGGGTGTCTGTGGGCAGAGGGGGGAAATCACCAGAAGATATTGATTCTTTTTTGTTTTCCATCTTCTGTAGGACTGGGAAGGTCTGAGCCCTTTGCCAGGGCTTTTTGCACTCTTGTCTTGAAAGACAGAAAACTGCTGATGTCAAGTAAAGGCAGGTACAAGATGCTGGGAAGGAGCAGCCTTTGAGTGTGTGGTGCTTGTGAAGGTTCTTGACAACACACAAATGATGGTTATTACTCCTTTACATATGTCCCACTTTTCTTTTTTTTTGTGAAGCTTTCCTCTTCTCTTTTCCTTTGGGGTTTTTTGTTTGGTTGTTTTTTGGGGATATTTTGTGTGGGTTTTTTTTAAATTTTGTTGTTGGGTTTGAGGTTTCTTTTGTTTTGATTTGTTAGTATGGCAATGGTTTAAATGCAGTTTTCAAAATCCAAAGTCTAGAATAATAAACCCTGCTTTCTGAAGGTGGTGAGGGCCACAAATTTAAAAATAGAAGCATCTAATGCAAACTGATAAGAGTGAGCTATATAAATCCATCACATTTAAAATAGGACTTTAAGAACACAAGTCCAGTTGGGGAAGCATGGGACATAGAATGCTGATGTCTTGGATTCCTGTGGTGATCTGACAAAAGATGGAACATCTTTGGGTACATAAATGAATGGGAGAAAGCCAGTTCGGGGATTCTTCTTCAAACCTTAGGTGATTTAAGACCTAAGAAATTCAGCTTCCATCCCATGCCCAGCCATCATCACAAAGACAGAGAGAAAACGAAAGATCCAAATCCCTACATTCCAGAAGCCATAATGCACAGGCAGAAAATAACATTGCTTATTTTTAACATCTCAGCATTTTTTAGTCCTGGGGGCTGACAGAGATCCTGGAATGCTGGGGGCTGCTTGTGCCACTTTTGTCACAATAGCACATGTCAGGGGAATGGAAAAAGCCCTTTTCTTGTCTCCTTTCATTGTATGAGGTCAAGGAACAGACTTTTGCTTTACTTTTAGAAGGTCCAGGTAGTCACTAGGAACTGCATGTCTTTAAGGCAAGGCATTGAGCATCACAGAATCACAGAATGACCCGGGTTAGAAGGGACCTCAAGGATCATGTAACTCCAACCCCCCTGCCTAGCAGGGCCACCTAACAAACACATTTACTAGATCAGGTTGCCCAGGGCCCCGTCCAACCTGGCCTTGAACTGCAACCCTTCCAACCCAAACCATTCTATGATTTCCATTGGTGGTCTGTTGTTGATGTTTCTCCCCTTCCCAGCCAGCACTATCTGGTTATTCCAGGCTGTGTGTGGGAATGGCCCTGGCTTTGTCAGAGCCAGAGCACTAATCACTTTTACATTAGCTCTAGTAAATCCTGAAAAAGTAAATATTGTGGATTAAAAAGATAATGATGTGCTAATCTGTTCTGTGGTCACTGACCATTATAAGCTGTCATGTCTCTCACCCCTGAGGGATTAATCCCCCCATCTTGTGGTCTGTGTGCATCAAGCACCCACCTTGTTATCCACAGATGCTGCTTTTTTCTCACTGCTGCAGATAATTTTTGATCCACTTTCACCTTTGGTCTGAGGGATGACTTTTCCTCCCACCCCCTGCTGTTCTGTCTCCAGGATTAAGAGGTTTTCTTGGAGATAGAAACTCTGGCTCAGCTCCTGGGACGCTCCTCTCCTCTGGGAAGGAGGGTTCCCTGCTCTGGAACTGGGAAAGGGGACAGAAGGCAATGACACAGATGAAATCTGGGAGGAACTTTGCACCACAGACTTCAAACTGTTCCTCCTTTGCAAAAGATAAAAATACTTTTGACTTGAGGAAGTTCAGGAGCTGGTTGCGGAGTTTTGTTGCCAGTGCCAGGCTGATCTGTAAAGGTGAAAATGTTCTTCAGACCACTTTCTGCTGTTAATTTCCAATAAATACTTCTAATGGATGTGTCAAACTAAGCCACAGCAAGTGCCCACGTGGTCTAAGCACCATCAGCTGCGGGATAGTTCAGATAAGCGAGGTCAGCACACCTTTGATTTCTCACATTTGGCATTTTAATTGGTATTTTTCCTCTGCAAAGTGAGTGTTGTTCTTCATACTGAGTGGTGGGAGCCAGTGAGAACGTGGAAGAAGCAGTTGGTTAAAGATTAGAGTGGTAATGAGTGTTTTCAAGTGTGCTCTACTTGGGTAATTGATTAATTGGTGCAGTCTAAGCTCCTTGCAGAGCATTGTGTTCATCCTCTCTTAAATCAATCTCTGTCTCCTGTCGGCGCCTCGTGACTGAGACTGGAAAGGCATCCACAGCTCTCAAGTTGTGCAGGAGCAGGAGAGCTGAGCAGTGCCCAGGGTCCCATCTGCTTGGGTTGGGTGTCAGCAGCAGTCCAGGGTGGCAGGTGGGTAGGAGATGGCATTGCCAGTGCTCCGACCTTCCCACAGCCCAGCTCTGCATTTTGCTGGAGTTTTTCTTAGAAACAAAGCCCTGGTCTTGGGCAGAAGGAAATGGCACAAAGGCAATGGCAGGCAGGGTGGGGCCCTTGGCAACACAGAAGTGCCTGAAAGGACTCCCATCTCACAGCAACAAGTGCAGAAAACCCCCAGTAACGGGTAAATCCTGATCTAGTGGGTGGTGTCCCTGCCCAAGGGTGTTGGAACTAGATGATCTTTAAGGTCCCTTCCAACCCAAACTATGATTCTATGAACTCTTTCTTTGGTTGGTTATTTGCCTGGGGTCTAGAAATCAGCGCGTGAAAAGTGGTGTAAAATAGTAATTTCACAAATATTTAGAGAAGGCAGGTATATAAAAGTTTGCAGAATTAGGCCCTGGAGTGTTTTGTTTGTTGCTAAACCGTACAAATACGCAGTTGTTAGACTGTGTCTTTATTTTGCTGCCAAAACAATGACCTTTCTTTCAGGAGCTGCCTTTCAGCTGGAGGTGTGTCTGGCTTTTTATTTTCTACACAACCTAAAGAGCTACCAAAGCCAAAGGCATTAAACATGTAAGAGTCCAAAAATTACAGCTTGGTTCCCCACCATGGAGCACTGTTAGCTGAGAGCCTCAAGGCTCTAATGTGATAAAGAGTGAGGCTGGAGGCTGCCACAACCACTGCCTGGGAACCATCTACTCCCAGCAAACATGGTTTGACAACCACTTTGAGGAAACACTGCTCTCTATCAAATACCCCCATAATTAGCATGTGTTTCCCTGTTAATTACTGCAGCTCAGTGCTGTGCCACAGCCAGGGAATGCAGCAGGGGGATCTGGGCTTGGCCAGTCACTCCCAATGTAGAATTTGGCTAAGGAAGGTTTATTAGGTCTGAGGAACTGCCTTTAATGAGCTGCTAACCTCACAGCAGACCACCTCCCAAGGGTGCCAGCAACACTGTGTGAGGGAAGGGACATGGCTGTGAGTTTCTGGGGGTCATTAAATGAGGAGCCACCAGTGGCAAAGTGGGCAGTCCAGTGTCAGAAATTGAAATAGAATTGTGTAGTGCACCCACGGGCTCTTGGGCACTTCTGTTTGCAGCCCCACTGTGCAAAATGTATGGCAAGGAAATACAAACATGCTTTGGTTTGAAGCTTCTGGTTCTTCCATAGAATCATGGACTATGTTGTGTTGGAAGGGCTCTTCTGTGACAGGGACATCCTTCACTAGATGAGATTGCTCAGTGACCCTGGGCTGAAGAGTCTCCAGAGATGGGGCTTCCACCACTTCTTTGGACAATCTGTGCCCACCATTCTCATGGGGAATAAACATCTTCCTAATATGTTCAGCAAGTCTTTGAAAGCTTTATGAAGGTGCTGTTTATGAATAGGTCCGTGAGAACTAGTGTGTTTCCTTGGGCAGATATTTTTCTGGGATGTAGGGATAGCTGTAAATTCATAAAACAGGTGCTTGGGTTGGTATTGGAGCTGAGTGTGGATCTCAAGAATCCTCAGCATAATATTTTGGGTACAACTACTCCTTACCTGGTGCTGCCAGTTCTGTGGTGTATCCCAGTGGCATGGTTGGAACTAGTCTCCCCGCTTCTCTGCTCTCTAAATTGATTGTTGCCTCTGTTTATTGTTTTAATGGGGACTCCAAGCCACAAGAATCCTCAGTATAACATTTGGGGTAAAACTGCTCCTTTACTGGTGCTGCTAGTGCTGTGTCATATCCCATTGGCATGGATATTGGTGTCCCTGCTTCTCTGCTCTCTTCATTGATCATTGTCTCAGTTTATTGTTTTGATGGGGACTCCAGCCTACAGGGAAAAATGAAAAACAGCCCGTTTGGCAGGGACAGAGAGTCAGGTCTCCCATCTTGGGTTCCTTCAAGCAACTCCTTCAGCTGCTGCCTCGCTGATGGGCGAGAGCAATATGCCAATAAGGGGAAATGTAATAAAGTGTCAGCAGCCCCACTCCTTTGCTGCTCTCTGGCTAAAAAATCCGTTTCATAAAACTTCGGTGAACTTGGCAATCACCTGAACCTGTTGCTTCCCAGATTTATGGCTCAATAAGCCTGCATGTGTGCTTGCAGCCACTGCAGAGCACCGGAATGATTCATCTCACCTGCAGTCAAAAAAGTGCCCTGGGATGTGTGGGGGAGCTGCCAAGGACAGTATCCAGTGAGTGGAAGTTCCCGTGGCACCAAAGAGCAGGTTTTTTCCCTGCTGTTCTTGTAGGTGTGTGAATCCTTGCAGTGAGAGTGAGGATTTGATCCTAGGGCCTGGATTCTGGGATAGTTCTTTGGGTGCAACCTTGGGGTGAGGAGCTCCTGGAGGAACCTCCTGTGGAGATGTCCCTGATCCCTCGGTTCCACAGCAGGATCTGTGAAAGAATTGCCTTTTTGATGTAGGAGGGCAGTGGGAGTGAGCTGCTGGCAGGGGGAGGTGCAGCCTTCCTGCGGGGCTATTTTTAAAGGTGGCGACAACTGTCTGCAGGGTTTGTCACCAGGCCCGGAATAGATGCCACTTAGTGAGAGCGCAGAGCAAGGAGAAGGGCCTTTTTCAGGAATTCCCACTCTTGGCAGGCATTTCCTTCTCCAGATCACTTTCACCCTTGGACACTTGTGGCTGCTTGGGTCAGGCTGCTGACCCCGGGATGCTGCCGGCATCGTGGGCGAGAGCAGCACCTTCTGGAGTGTGGGATGAACCACAGCTGCTGGGGCAAGGCAAAAATCGCACCAGAAACACACTGTCATAGAAGTCAGGGGGGTGCTGGTGGTGACTGGGAACTCCCCCAAGGCCACACAGAGTGATGTCAGCCTGACTGGGCTGCGTGGGCATCCCTGTCACACTGCAGCGAGCGTCCTGCTCACAGTCTGTGTCAGCATCTTATCACTCTCAGCATGTTAAACTCGGGCAATTATCAGGCAGTTGTGGTGTGAACAGCAGCTCTCTGATTCCCTCACACTCAGCCCAGACAGTTTGAGCTTCTGGAGTAGAGGGACAGGAGAAAACACCTCCACAACTAGAAGGCTTTCTGGCTTTTTCACCTGCTTCAGAGCAACTTGTTCTTTGGGGGGTCAACAGCATTTGCAGGAGGTGCATCTGCTTTTCCTATTCACAGAATCACAGAATTATAGAATAACAGGGATTGGAGGGGACCTCAAGAGATCTAGTCTAATCTCCCTGCCAGAGCAGGACCACCTAGGTCACATAGGAAGGCATCCAGATGGGGTTTGAATGTCTCCAGAGAAGGAGATTCCACAAATTCTATGGGTAGCCCATTCCAGTGTTCTGTCATCCTTACTGTGAAAAAGTTATTTCTCAAATTCCTCATAATGCACATTGAGATATTCTTTATATTCTGTATCCAGTGCCACCACATCATGTGCAAATGTGAAAGCATCTGGAAAACACCAAAGGTCAGAAAGCATCCACTTCCTTCAGTCACTTCATGCCCTCAGTCACTTCATGCCCTCAGGTCTGTGTCTTATCTACTCATCCAGATGGTGATTGAGCACTCTAATGACTTTCAAGCAAGCAGAGACCTACATACACTTGTGCAAGGCTGGGCTGGAGATGGGCTTGTGTCTGTGTGTGGCACCATGGGTCTAACCATGGGCTTCCAGACTTGAAAGGTGCAGAAAGCTGATGTTTCTGGTACTTTTAGCAGGAATTGCAAGTGTGTTTTTCTGTGCCAGAGGTGGGAGATGAGAGATGGAGGTGATTCCAGTGTCTGATAGCTGTGGGCCATGAAGGGAACAGTTCATTCCCAGCCAGCTCTGATACATGAGAAACCTGGAACCTGCTCTTAGAATCCCCCTGAAAGCTTTGTTGGCATCAGAGGGGGAAAGCAGCACCAAATCACAGGTATCCAGGCACACACTCAGGTTTAGTGCCCTACTCAGCAAAGGAGTCACTCTCTTGGTGGGTGGCTTGGCTTTGAAGAACCAAACACGTGGATGTAACCCAACCTCCATGGTGTTTTTCTGCCACAGAGAGGTTTTCCTTGATGTTACCCATCAGTGCTCATCTCAGTGTTTCTTAAATCACCTGAGACTTCAAGCTGCCTGGACTTCAGAGCAACGTTAGGGCCTAATGCAATGTCAGTAACAGTGCATCAAGGCACTGTTTAAGAAGAACCAAACCCACAGCCCTGTGAGGGTTGTGTTGAGGGCAGAGGGTTGAACTCCAGCCCCTTAGGTGGGGGTGAAGGTACCAGGTGCCTGGGAAAATGCATGAGAGGGATGGAGGGGAAGTAGTTACAAACTCCAATGGTGTTTGTAGAGAAGAAGTAGTTACAAATTCAAATGGTGCGAGTAGTGAACCGTAAATGAGGTAATGATTTACTTTTCTCACTTTTCCTGCTTTATAATTTGGTGAAAATAAAAGTTGGGGGGGAGAAAGCTGAGATGGGCAATGTTACCATAGGAAGTGAGAAACCCGATGGGGACTCAATTTCACCACTCATCTTGTTGCTGCGAAGGGATGTAATTTCCCCATGTTTGTGTGGGCGGGAACACTGTGGCAGAGCCAAGGCTCTGAAGCTCAAGAGATGGTCCTCACTGCATCCTTTAGTGCACCAGGGGAACAGGCAGGCACTGCTGACTCTGTGGGGTTTACCTGCCTGAGGCAGACCTACTTGTGCTTAGCAGGTCTGATGGGGAGGGAGTTGTGAAAGTTCTGCTTGGCCACCACAACTGGGGTGTTCTTCTTTGCTTATTGGCTGGAGAAACTGTTTCTGGAGAACTTGGAGTGAATTGCTGTTGACAGCCAGGTGTAACTGGATTTCCATCCATGATTACGCATGGGCACTTCAGCAGTAATCCATCAGCCTTCTGCTGGAAATGATGAGACACTGACCCTCAGCAGAGGAGATGCTGCTCCTTCCCCAGCACTGCTGGCAACAGAAGGTGTCTGGGAGGGAGCTGAGGGCCATTCCCACTGGAAGGCACAATGCGTTTCTCTTACATACACACAAGACTTCTAGAAAAATACAGAAACTCATCCAAGACATGACTTTCACCTCAGCTGAGCCCAAGTGGCTGAGGTCAAAGACATCCCAGGACAAACACAGCAAGGAGAGGGGGATTTGGCACTTCCTATGGAACAAATGCTCCTCTGCTCCAGGAGAGAGAGTTTTAAATGACAGAGAGAATGACAGAATGGTTTGGGTTGGAAGGGACCCTAAAGATCATCTAGTTCCAAGCCCTGCCATCGGCAGGGACACCTCCCACCAGACCAGGTTGCTCAATGCCTCATCCAGCCTGGCCTTAAACACCTCCAGGGATTGAGGGGGCATCCACAACCTCTCTGGGCAACCTCTTCCAGTGTTTCACCATCTGCACAGTGAAGAACCTCTTTCTTCTCTCCAGCCTAAATCTCCCTCTTCCAGTTTGCATCCTTTACTCCTTGTCCCGCCATCCTAGGCCCTATTAAAAAGCCATAGAATCATAGTAGATTGTTTGAGATGGAAAAGTGAAGGGAGCTGAGGCTGACTTTGCTCACTGGCTGCAGCCATAGAGCTGAGAGGAGCAGGAGAAGTAAACTGAGGTGAAGAAAAGACTTTAGTTAGGTCAATATGCCATACTGTTCTTCTTAATGAGGCCGCAGCAACGAGCATCTGACTGCCTTGCACTGATCACGTATTCAGAGATTATTCAGAATATGCAAATGGGAGGCTTTTAGCATCCTTTCAGGGATGCATTTAGTGCTCTAAAAACCTGCTCTAAGCATCTGCAGCATGGCCTCCCAGCCAGCCCAGCCTGGACTCTGCTGAGCCTGCCCTCTGCTCCACGTCCTGAAAATTATTACTGTGTATACTTTTTAAATTGAAAGCAGGTCACTGTTTTCCTCACTAATTAAGACTGGAAGCTTATTCCCCTGTGCCCATCTGCTTTAATGCGCTGCTCAATACAATCTCAATTCTTAATTGATTTATTCAAAACATATGGATGCTTCCTGCCTTCTCCAAGACCTTTCCCATCGAGGCAGTCATGTCCAAGCCATCAGAAATGGCTGAATTTATCATTGAGCCACCATTACTCATAGTTTGGGCTTGACAGATGTTCAGGGCAAGGGGAATCACTGTGTCCTTGCTCTCTGGCTGGTGGCTGTGGAGCCTCTCAGCCATGTCTGGTTATGGTGGACTCGGTTCCTCAGTCATTCCTCTTCCTTCACTAAAAGCTGGCCGACGTTTCTTCTTGGTGACATTTGCCATCTCCTCTGTGCTGCAGGTTGGGCTTCCATCCTCTTTGCATCCCACCCCACCTCTGTCCCAGGGCTGTGTGAGCAGTAGCTCCCAGCAAACATGTCTTCAGCTGCTTGGAGATGTTGAAAGCACCTCCATGGAGCAGAGAGTAGGTGTGGACAGGCAATATTTCATGTTTTTGTGAGATCTGCAGGGTGGCTCCACCACCTTTCCTCCTTCACCCTCTGAAGGAGCACTCGAGGAGCCAGCTCAGAGCAGGGCACCACAAACTGCAGGCGTTTTGTGGAACTGAGTAATTTCAACATTAGCATAGCAATTTGCATACATTATGATGTAATCACTTTTAATATTTTTCCAGAGTTCCCCAAGGCCACGTTTTCGGGCACATCTCACAGTATGAGTGGGATGAGCCAAGTCAGTCCTCCTACACCTAGAGGTGCGGGGGCTGGCCTGGGCTGGCAGGGTTCTGTGCCACTGAGGTCACTAGTGATTATCATAGAATCATGGAATGGTTTGGGTTGGAAGGGACCCTAAAGATCACCTAGTTCCAACCCCTCTGCCATCGGCAGGGACACCTCCCACCAGACCAGGTTGCTCAATGCCTCATCCAGCCTGGCCTTAAACACCTCCAGAGACTGAGGGGGCATCCACAACCTCTCTGGGCAACCTCTTCCAGTGTCCATCAACCTCACAGTGAAGAACTTCTTCCTTCTCTCCAGCCTAAATCTCCCCTCTTCCAATCTGCATCCATTACTCCTGGTCCTGCCATCCTGGACCCTATTAAAAAGTACTACCCCTGCCTTTCTGCAGCTCCCTTCAGGTACTGAGAAGCTACTCTGAGGTTCCTCCTGAGCCTTCTCTTCTCTAGGCTGAACAACCCCAACTCCTTCAGCCTGTCCTCAGAAGGGAGGTGGCTCCAACTCTCTCATCATCTTCATGTTCCTCCTCGGGACCTTCTCCAACAGCTCAATGTCCTTCTTATGTTGAGGGCTCCAGAACTGGACACAGTAACTCCAGTTGGGGTCTCATCAGAGCCTGGTAGAGAGGCAGGGATAGATGAGACATGAGGAGAGATTTCTTCCACATGAGGGTGGTGAGACACCGGCCCAGTTTGCCCAGAAAGGTGGTGGAGACTCCATCCCTGGAGATATCGAAGGCTTTGGCAGCTTTGCCTTTACTATAGAAGAAAGTCACTGAATTTTCAGGTGCCAATGTGCGTCAGGCTGTTGGATGTGCAGGTGGTGCTCAGTTCTCTGCAGCCCCTTGTCTACTGTTCTCTTTTGGTTTGGCCAAAGTTTGATGTAACTTTGGCAGCAGGGCGGAGCGGAAGCAAAGTTGCATGAAGGGTTAGAGAAGATTGCAGCAATTATTTTTTTATTTTACGTGCTACTCTCTAATTTTCTTTGTTCTGGTTGCCTCTTTTTAAACCTACACATCTTTGAAATGATTTTGCTGCTCTGGCACTAAAGATTCAGCTTTTTTTAGTGAACATCAAGGAATTGGTTATTGAGTTTCTTCCTTGGCAGGAGAAGTGCTTACCTTTCAGCTTCTCCTCACTGGAACAAATCTGCTTCGTTTTCCCTTCGCTGGGCTTAAATACAGTTGGGTTTGGTGGGACCCACTGTGCAGGGAATTAATTCCAGCCTGAAACCAAGAACACTTTCAACAGGCAAGAAATTTTAAGAGATACACAACTGCACAGGCACTTTTTCCTTTATTTTTTTCTAAAGCATAGAGGCATCTGTAAATTTGCCTCGGCATCATCCATTTATTCCTGTTGTAGTTTAATAGAAATCTTATAGAATAAACTTTATTTTATCCCAGGCATGTACTTACACACACATGCTATGGACTTCTATGTACTTAAAACAACTCCTAAGTTTAAAAGCCAAATTTTTATTGTCTTGTTTATTGTTGTAGGCAAGTACATGTGTGTGAAATGAGTGTTTGCTCGTACACTTGTTTGGATTTGTGTCACCATCTCTTCCATAAAGAGAGGTCCCACTTGGTGCAGCCTAAACCCTGCCAAGAGCCTGATTTCTCTGGCAGGTTCCAGGCTGTGTGTGCCACTGCCTGCACACACACACATTTTTAAGGAAAGCATTCATTATCTTTCTTCTTTGTGCCACTTCACCCTCTTGCTGCAGTCCTTTGTGGCGCTCATGCTTGTTAATTGGTGATGGTATTGTCATCTCTTTCAACAGAACTCAAAAATGCTGTGGGTTTCATGTCTGGATTCCCTCTAAATCACAAGTACAAGCCATTGGCAAAATTGATATTTGAACTTGAGAAAGAAAAGGATTTAGGTAATTGAGCAATCTCATCTTTTTCTTTATCCCTGAGAAAGGTGGAACTCACGGGGAGGTTTGGGGTGATTGTGCTGGGGAAGTTTTGCTCAGACCCTCCACACTACACTCCATTATTGCCTACAGGCACCTTCATTCTTCCAAATACTATAGAGGAGGTAGGGGGAAATTAGAGAAGTAATTAAAATGACAAGGCACAGGGAGAAACAGAACCTTTGAAGGTTTAGTTTATAGGATTTTCTTCTTTAAAGCTGATGCTTGCAAAGGTGGAGCACCAGGGTGATTAAACATGGTTTGCAGTTTGGTCACTTTGCCTCTTAATCTTGCTGATTTGGGTGCTATTTCATTAATGATTTCTCCTGGGAAGAACTTCTGTGGCTGGGAAATGAATGAAATATTAATAACAGCCCAAGTGGTGCTTTGGGAAAGCCTGAATGGGCAGGAGGGCCATGTGGAGTGGGGGATGCTCCTCAGCCAGGGGTCCCAGAGGAACCACCATCAGGCAGAACCAGGCAAGAGTAAACCCACAGGAACAAACTCTCCATGTGAGGCTAGAGGAAAACTAAAAACGGACAGAGCTGTGAATGTGATTGGATGAGATGGAACTGCCAGAGAGGACCATCTTGGTCCTAAGAGGGCAGAAATACCCATGTTCAGCAGATTCTCATGCTGGATTCTTGGGATGTTAAAAGTATCACTTAAAAAATCAAATCATGTGGATTTTGTTAAATCTTTTTCATGATTTTGTGGTTATAGGGCCAAGTGATTAGTGGCTGTCAAGATTGATGCCCATAGTAGGGCCATGAAGATGATGAGAGGGCTGGAGCCACCTCCCTTCTGAGGACAGGCTG
>VZTY01000690.1:0-22549 GCA_013400935.1 Turnix velox | reverse complement strand
CCTCTCTGGAGGTGTTCAAGACTAGGCTTGACAAGGCACTGGGCAGCCTGATCTAGTGGGAGGTGTCCCTGCCTATGACAGGGAGGTTGGAACTCGATGATCTTTAAGGTCCCTTCCAACCCAAACTATTCTATGAAATAACCATCAGATTGAGTGGTTGGGTTTTTCCCTGTTTTTCAGGCGATCTGGGCAGGGCAGTGCCTGTGGGGCAGTGGCAGAGAGAGGGAAGCTCCAACAGACAAGCCATTGCCAGTGGTGTCTCATGGCACTGCCTTTTGGTGTGGAAATGTTCCCTCAATCCAGGCATTCATAATTAAACTGAGATCAAATACCCAGCCTTTACTTTGGAGCTAATGATGCTGAATATCTTCCTTTTCTTGTATTATTTTTTCATGTTTGTGTGTGTGTGTGCATGTGTGTATTTTTGCAGCAAGCTGGAAACGATATTTTTAGTCAAGAGAGGGCCAATTAATAATTCATTCAAGAATAATGATGAAAGTAGCTGATTAAAATGTATGTCTGTCTTCAAAAGGAATAATCTTTAGAAGTTATAAGTGTTTATAAAGTCCGTCTCTCCCCCTCCCATTTTCTCTTCTTGGCCTCGGTGCAACATCTGCTGTTATTCCCATTCCCAGGTGCCAGGTAGTGCTTATATGGGGGAGTATTATCCAGGGTAATAAATCCCACTTTTCTGAGGAGCTCCTGTAGTTGGTGCCCAGCCATGCTGGGCATGGTAGACATCCTGACTCCATCCCCTGATGGCAATAGAAGGTGGAGTTTCAAAGATGTGGGTGTGGGGGAATTCAGGCACAGGCCTGCCTTTCTCCTGCTATTTCTTGTTTTTTGGGGATTGTGATGTATTTTGACCTCCCAACCAATTCTCCTTGCCTGGTTTGCTCTCCTTTCATCTTTCTTTGGAAGGGGGAAAAAAATAACCACCCTGAAAACACAACACAAGGAGAAAAACTTAAAAGAAGAGGGGTGAAGGTGGGCTGTGAAAGAGGTGTGTGTGGTACCACCTGCAGGGGTAAGTTTGTCATGGTGCATTTTAGCAAAAAATCATTAGCTGCCATGGCAAAATGGAAAAAGTAATAAAACAGCAGTAAAAACAGGTTAAATTCTGAGCCCGGAGGATCAGCTCATCTTAAAATAATTGACACCTTTTTAAGAGGTTAGCTCTGACTTTCTCCTTTCCTGTGGGCCATCACCTTTTCCTTTTAGCTCAGCCCTTTTCCAGGCCTTGCCATTTCTGCAGTGTTTGTGTCTGACATGTTGAAGAACGCACATTATTACCCTTTCCCCTCTGGATGATCTTTTTTTTTTTTTCATGCTCTGCTAATATGGTGGTGGCAGTACATAAAATTTTCTCTCATTCCACTGGCCATGTCCTTTCTGCTCCTCTCAGCATAGAAAAAATACTCAAAAAAGTTCCAACATTTTAGATAGAAGAGCATTTGATTGCTGAGGTCTCTCCTGTGGTATCATAGAATGGTTTGGGTTAGAAGGGACCTTCAAAATCATCTAGTTCCAACTCCCCTGCCATGGGCAGGGACACCTCCCACTACACCAGGTTGCTCAGTGCTCACAGGAAAGAACTTCTTCCTTATCTTCATCTTAAATCTCCCCTTTTCCGATTTGCATCTATTACTCCTAGTCCTGCCATCCTCGACCCTATTAAGAAGTCCTACCCCTGCCTTTCTGTAGCACCCTTCAGGTATTGAGAAGCTACTCTGAGGTTCCCCCTCAGCCTTCTCTTCTCCAGGCTGAAACTCCCAACTCCTTCCGCCTGTCCTCAGAAGGGAGATCCCACAACACTGCCCTTCCCAGCACAGTTGTTACCTGCTGAGACAGGAGGTGCCCAGGTTGTCCTTCTCACGGGTCAGCCCCAGGAGGTTTCCAGGGCTGGAATTTCCCTGCTGCCCCCACTGCTGTGGGTCATCCAGCCCACTCCACTCTCTGCCTGCATCCCATGCCCCATGTACGGCCAGATCTTTCATTTTCCTTTCATTATGCACAGCCTGGCCCCTGAGTCCTTGCTGTGTGTGAGCCCAGACATTGTTATTGCTCCTCGTGAGGCAGAGTCACATCCAGGAGGCTCCCCAGAGCTCAGAGTCTGCACCTCCAGGGCTCAGACGCTGCAGGGGAAAACAGAAGGGAGAAGGGGGAACAGGAGCATTAGGAAGATGAGAGCTTCAGGGAATGCATTTAGACCTGAAAAATCTTAATTTTCCAGCCCACCTGAAACTTTAAGGCTGCAGATAGTGTAGGACTCAGCTGTTCACCTGGATTCAGTGGGTGCTGGTCACCAACTCCAAGAGAGTTCTAGTGCAGTCACAGCTTAACAAAAGGCTTTTGGGGACCACAGGCAGAGAGAGCTGGCTTTTCAGACCCCTTCTGCTCTGAGGAGATGCTGGGAGAGTGGGGCTGTTGAGACTAGAGAGGAGAAGGCTGTGGGGAGACCTCGCAGTGGCCTCCCAGTGCCTGAAATTTTAAAATGCTAAAACCTACATTAGGGTGAAAGATCCCTTTAGCTCTGGGTATGGGAATGAGTTTGGCTGTTTTGATTCAGGACCCCAGAATTGCGCAGAGAACCCCTAACTGGTGAAAACAGCCCTTTGCCAAAGCAGCAGATGGATGTTCAGCATCCACTTGAGCTGTTGTTTTTCTGTTTTGAGTTTAATAATTTCTGTTCCCTTCTTTCAGTTATCAGCCCTTTTTATTTTCCCAGATTTGCTTCAGTTTGAGGTTCTATTTTAACTTCTCCTCTGTTTAGTGGTGATCCTCAGCTGCTCGGGATCTGCAGAATGCTGGATTGCTTGGCATTCTTTTAATTATTAATATTTCAGTCCTTAATATTCAAGAGTAACTGATTATGCAAAGTTTACATCATTCTGAAGCACCGCAGCTTTGGAGGGTCCAAAGCACCAGAGGTTTCTTCTCAGAAAATAAAAATTTATGATATTTACTGTCAATAAACTTGTAAAATGAAATTGCATCAGCAAGGGGCAGAAAAGCAGCAAATTGCAGACTAAGATGTGTGAAGAGCTTACAGAATAGAAGGGTTAGTTAATTATTTATCTCAGATGGGTAGGACGGTGTAAAGCCCACAGATAACAGTAATTGGGGTGACTCGTTCAGCATCTGCTTTGTTGACACTTGAACAATCTTTTTGCTTTCTTTCAATCGAAAAATTGGACATGAATAAGCTGGTTTCATTAGTTTTCCTGTAAAAGATAGGAAACACAAAGCCATGAGCTGTGATTTTCCTTCCAAGGAGGCTGCCTCTTTAATTCCTCTGCTCAAGGTTTAATGAATGGAGTGAGCTCTGGTCTTGAACCTGCCTTTGGATGAGGACATTCTCCAAAGCAGAACGGGAGGTGAGAGCTCAGCTGGTCACATTTGCTTTGTTGGAATGGTTTGGGTTGGAAGGGACCTTAAAGATCATCTAGTTCCAACCCCCTGGCATGGGCAGGGAACCTCCCACTAGACCAAATGGCTCAGTGCCTCATCCAGCAGTCAGTAAATCCACCAGCCTGGGGATTGGAACTAGATGATCTTTAAAGTCCCTTCCAACCCAAACCATTCTATGATTCTGTGATCTTATGTCCAAGGGCTGCTCGTGATAAGGCCCTGAGGTGCAGCATCCATGGCTCTGTGGCCCTGCCCATGCTGCATTAGGAATCCAGACTTTTTTTTTGACAGAGCCTCAGGAGAGCTGCTGGGA
Organism: Turnix velox; assembly: GCA_013400935.1. Lineage (NCBI taxonomy): Eukaryota > Metazoa > Chordata > Aves > Charadriiformes > Turnicidae > Turnix > Turnix velox. The sequence continues at coordinate 18,825 of VZTY01000690.1, read as the reverse complement.
GCCTTCTGGCACCAGCTTGTGGTTCCACACAGAGACAGGACCCCCAGCAGCAGTTGTGTTGGGCTTTGGCATGCAGCAGGATGAGAAATGTTGTGATGAATTAGTCATTGGCTGAGAAGAAGAAGACTGAGGACGCTGCAGACTTGACAGATGGCAAAAAGATGTCTCAGCAGTGGTGCGTTTTTCCTCTTGCCCTTTCATTTTTAACACCTTTGCTCCGGTACATATGTAAAAAAAAAAAAAAAAGCAATGAAGCCGTACTTGGCATGGCTTTGTGTGGCAGATTTGTTGGGAACACACAGCAGGGAAGTTTTTCTTTCATTTCAATACTAGAAATCACAATATTGTCTTTGCAGCAGAGCAAACAGTGAACACAAAGAGGACATCTCAGCTCCTCTGATTTCAGGAGCACTGCCTGTTGTCTTCATGTGCTGAAGTGAAAACACAGAAGGTGGCACAAGGGGACTGGATGGCCTTTGAAGGGCCCTTCCAGCTCAGAATGTTCTGTGATTCTACATAGGTGGCTTGTCTGTATCAGGAAGGTACCTAATTCACCCCAAAGGAGCCAGCTCGGCACCAAGCAGGGAGGGAATTTTGATTCTCTTGGGTACCTTTGAGAGGGGTCACAGGGTAAGGCCTTGTGTTGTCTATCAAAAGAGGTGTCTCTGGTCATGGTGGTGTCCCTGCTGCTCTGTCCCACCCAGTGATGTTGTTTGGAGGTGCCTTCATTTTACCTGTCCATCCATCCCTGTGCAGGCTGCTGTGTGACACCAAGTGTATGAATCAGGGTCTTTATGGAATGCAGAGAAGCTGATTTTATAGTATTATGGATAATAAAAACCATCACAACATACCAACAAATTGATTTTTTTAATAATTTCATTTTCTTCCCCTGCTATTGTATGGGATCATTCTGCCTGTTAACCTTTAAAGCTATGCTACTAATTTGGTTTATTGCTTAAAAGCTGATGTGAATTTCCTGGAGGCTGTTGCAGAAATCACTTGCTTTGTTATCAAAGGATCAACAATTCAATGAAGACATCTGTTGGCTGGGGCTTTTTTTGTTGTTTTTTTACCCAAAGCTACTCTAAGGAAAGGATATTGAGTTGTGTATTTCAGTAGCTCAGAAAGCAATGCTGCTCTTCCAACAAACAGGCTGTGCAGTGGTTGTACCCTCTCAAGTGCTGTGCTCCTCCCCGGAGCAGGGTGTGCTGCTCCAGGCATCTCACACCACTCTTTGCTCAGGCTGAAGATTCTTTTGTGCTGTAAAGTCAGCAATCCCTAAAAGGCTGTGGTGAGGAGGGCAGTCGTTCAGTGGAGTGATGGGACATGTGAGTGACTCCTCTGCAGCACTTTTCCCAACTGAGATGACAAAGACTACACTATAAGTGTGAAAGAAAAGACTGATCAATACCCTGGAGCCAGATACTGATCTGTGGAATGAGCTGCTCTGATGGGAGGAGGATCCGTGTGAGGACGGGGCAGCTCCTGGTGCAGGTGGTACCAGCTCTGCTTGTGGTGCACTGGAAGGGGTGCATCCTCCTTCAAAACAGATGCCTCTTTCCAACACTGTGTGCCAACAGAAGAAGAAAGGGCGTAGAAGAAAACTAGTCTGAGCTGGACTGATGGCTTTTAGACTCATTCGCTCCTCATGCTTTGTGGCTGAGCTTTTGCATCTCCCCTTGTCTGACCTCCTGAGAGCACACCTGGGCTCTGAAGGGGGGCTGTATCCCCAAGACAGTGATGGTGTTTGGGTACGAGCTGCTCTTCCTGCCTTTGGATTGATGTGAGATGGGAGAGTTTTTGTGCCATGAAACACCATCCCATGCTCACTGAAGGCATGCTGTAAGTAGTGCCTTTGACAGGATACTTTGAGAGTGGCTTGTGCTGCTTGCTCTGCCCTCTCTGCTCCCTTTGCTTACTGCTCTTTTTGCTCTAGCTCCATTTTATGACTTAATTGGAGCCTGGCAGAAATGAAGAGAGGCTCAGGCAGGAGCAGGCAAGGTGTATGAGAATGAAGCCCAGGATAAAGGAAGTTTAAAGTGTAAATTGGATACTGTGCAAGATGAAAACCAAGCCAGTTAAGTTTTCCAGGGGGCATCTGGTTTAATCCTTCATCTTAGTGCAGGTCCCAAGTGCCAACCTGGTCTAGTGGGAGGTGTCCCGGCCTATGGCAGGGGGTTGGAACTAGATCATCTTTAAGGTCCCTTCCAACCCAAACTGTTCTATTATTTGGTGTGGCCCCTTTGCTCTGTTGCCTTGCTCTGGTGGGGTGAACTTTGCTGGAGACAGGAGACTCTTGAAGTTCAGCTTTTGAGAGAGCCTGGTAGAACTGCTCTCTCAGATTGAACTTGGGACCCTCCTCACTCTGCTTGATGTCATAAAAACACTTTACCTGCTCTGCACTGAAGAGACCAATATGGTGCTAATTAGATTAATTCCTGAGCCCTAACTTGCATATAATCCAAATCATTAAGCCACTGCCGTCCCTGGTATTCCCTTATTGTGCACAGCAACTACCTAGTGCTTGGCCTTTTGTATGGATGCACTGAGCCTGGTGGGGGCTGCTGAAGGTTCATCAGTGAAGCAGTAGAGACAGGTAAGAGAAACCATCAACCAACAATGAGAACTAGCCCTTCCTTGCCACAGAAAGGACCTGTGTACTCTGATGGGAAGGAAAACCAGCCTTTACCTGGCAGCTTTTAGTTGTGTGTGAACTGTGAGGAGCTGGAGTGAAGGAGAGAAAAGTGACTGTCCATGCAGCAAGCTGGGCTATGCAGGGAGCTGATGGGGACAGCCTGCTGGGTATCTCCATATGTTTCAGTTTTACCCCTCGAGGTGAGGAGAAAAGAGGTTTTGGAGTTTTGTTGAATTGTAGTCTGCAATCAAAGCAAGGGAGCAATGGGGAGGCAGGAGAAAGAGAGAGCCAAGGGGATGTCTTACTGCTCCTTCCCCAGAGGAGCTAGAAGCTCAGCAGCCCCCATGATGGGCTGAAGGTGGGACCACCACAGTCCTCCTCTGTCCCAAAGAGAGAGCCACAACCCCCTGTGACCAAACAAAGATCCAACTGCTTGGGGAGATGTTGCTGAAAGGATGAGTTTTGCCTCCACATCTCCCTCACAGTGCTGAAATGAGTCTGTGCTGGTGGACTTGGGTGAAGTTGCCTTTACCCAAGAAGTTCTGGGTTAAGCAGGTTGGTGTTTCCTCCCAAAAAACCCCACTGGCTGGAAAATTTTCAAGCAGCTCTGGTGCAAAACTGTGTTGTTAAACTTCAGAATTCTTTTAAAGTGTCAGGATGGGGGGAGACATGAAGAGAGGTGCAGGCAGGGATTTGCTTTAATGTGGAGTTAAAGAGGGAGCTCATTTGACAACCACTTATTAAAGCCAGAATTGCAGAATCCCACCTTCTGAAATTACCTCCTGCTTCAGCAAAATGTCTTTGCTCACTCCTATTTGTCTCTTCCTTATGTCTCACTGGCATGATCTCTTTTTTTTTTTTTTCCTGCCCCCTTCCTCCACTTTTTGGCCTTGTTTTGGGCAAAGAGGACTTTTTTCTTTTTTTTTTTTTTGTGCTCCCTTCCTCCACTTTTTGGCCCTATTTTGGACAAAGAGGACTTTAGCCTCGGGATCAGATGATGTACAGAGTGGAAAAATATTGCTTTATAATAAAAGAAGGATAGTGAATAAAGCCCAGATTTAATAGCCAGCCTAACAGAACACCCTGATGAATGTAATTGCATTTTAAGCATTCTGATTGAATTTTTGATCCATATTGCATTTGTTTTGCTTGTGAATCTTTTATGAAAAAAAAAAGTATCTGGAGATTAAAGGATTACTGAGTTCTTAAGAAGCCCAGACAGCTGCTAAAGCATCAGAATGTTCTTGCCTAAATTTGGTGGAGAAGTGGCATTAATCTTGTCTGCCCTGTCCAGCAATATGGCTTTTGCTGGAACAGCCTGGGGCAGGGGACAGGAGAGGTGTGAGGGACAATTGCTTCTGCAGTGAGCAAATTGGGCTGTTAGTGAGAGCTGGGACCAAACAGAGCTGTAATTAAAAAAACCAAAACAAAACAAAGGAGTTTATGTGGAATTATTACAAGGCAGAATTAAGTTTTGTGGGTTTTTTTTCCATTTTCTGATGAGGTGTAAAGAATGAGCAGTATCTGGCTCATGCTGGGGTGGTGAAAGTTGCTTCTCTCCATTCTCCCTTGGTGGCCAGGACTGTGGGACCTGTGCTCCTAAAAGTGAGGTTCCTGCAGGAGACATTGGAGACTGAGTTTGCAAAAGGGGTTTGAGCAGTGGAGATGGGGCTCCAGAAAGTGCCTTCAGCACAAAGAGTAAGTCTCTGCCTGGAGAGGTGGTGGAGGCCATGCCATTAATAGTGGTAGCACCAAACTATGCTTCTAGGCTTTCCTTTGACCAAATGGAGAAAAGGGTTTTTTAAGCGAAAAAAAAAAAAAAAAAAAAACCAACCCCAAAGTGGTAGCTTCTTTCATGACTTTTTTTCACAGCTCACTTTATGTTCTCCTTCCAACCATGGGCTGAAACTGTGGTTTTTACTGACTAACTGCAAGGAGAAGATAGTGCTCAGACAGAGAGAAGTGCCCAGTCCCTGAGAAGATGGTCGTGGTGGCCAGAGACAACCTCTGCCAGGCTCTCTTGGCTCCTCTGTGTCTTTGCTGCCTCACTTCTGCTGATAATGCTCATGGAAATGGGGCTTAGCAGCTTCTTTTTTTGTTAGAAGGAGAAGATCCTTAAGCCCAGTTTGTTTAAATGAGCTCGTGTAAATCATAGGAGCTAAAGGATGAAAAAATACAGGATCATAATTATTTTTGCCTAGGAAAAAAAAAAGAAATCCATTAATCCTGCCATCCCTTCCTTGCCAGCAGCAGGCACAAAAGCAAATCCCCCAGGTCCTTGGACAGTCATTTTTGGGTGAGCTTTTTGCCCTTTGCTGACCTTCCTCTGCTCTGCTGCCCCGGGGGGAGGAAGGGCAGAGATGGGAGATGATGAAGAGTTGTCTCCACGCTGGGGAGAGGGGACTGTCAGCTGAACTGGCCTTGTTACCCTCTGAGTGGGATCGAGGAGACAGCCTGAGCCTAGACTTCATGCTCTGTCACATCTCAGATGAGCTGGTGGCATAATCCTCATGTCTGGGATGGGTTTGCTTTAAAAACAGCCAATTCCATTGGTATCTGTTTGCTGGTAATAAACAATTTGCAGTGTGTGATGGTCAAATGTTAGACTTGAACCCTTTTCCCTTTCAAAACAACACCATGGATCCCACCACAGCCATCAGTGCTGTGTGAAACAGTCACTAAAGGGGTCAGACTGTGCTCCTAGCACTGCAGCATGCATTAAACATTAAGGTTTGCCCAGGATAATGTTCTAATATTCAAACTTTTCCTAAATGTGATGAGATGCTTGTGTTCAGCAAAGGAGTAAACATGGAGTGTAACTTGGAGCCACAGGTCAGTGAAGTTGTTGAATGGATTTCTTGTCCAGAGATGCTGTGGATGCCTCCTCTCTGAAGGTGTTTAGGGCCAGGCTGGATAAGGCACTGAGCAGCCTGGTCAAGTGGGAGGTATTCCTGCCCATGGAACTAGATGATCTTGAAGTTCCCTTCCAACCCAAACCACTTAATGATTCTTCAGGTTGATGTGGAAAAGTGGAGGCTTGGGGTGAGCAGCATGGGAAGGATGTCCCAGTAAGTATGATGTAGATTCATGACAAAATTTGCTGTGAGAGAAGTGGGAAGTTTGGTCTCAAGATGCTTTCTGAAAACACAATCCTGCTTGTAGCCAGGCCCCTGGGATGTCTCACTAGTAAGCACTGGATGGGGCATGGCTGGAGAAAGGGCCCGAGGGGTGATGCTCAGCTTTTGGGTTGAAAGAAAAAACAGACTTTTTGTGGCACAGAAGGAATAAAAGCAACATCTATCTCAAAGGCTCAAAAACAAGACGAAACGGAATCTGTCTTCAGTGAGGAGACAAAAAGGAACAAAGCCAAACCCTTTGAATTTTTTAACCATCCATGGGGCTTGGGGATGAAGAGTTGAGCTTGGCCTTGCTAACCCAGCTGATGGGCACTAGTGCTCCCCAGGCTTATCTGGTGTGGCAGGAAGGGAGAGGATGAAGCTGGGCTGAAGAGGGACTTGTTGGGAGGTGGAGAGGGAGAAGGTGTCTGTGCCTATCACTTCTCTGCAGATTTGATGTTTGGAACCTTCAAAACATCAGCTTTCCACAAGAATCTTCCTTCATCTTTCCTCCTCCTCCACTGTGGCAGGCAATGGGGTGTTTATCCTTTTATGTCTTTTCGTGTCACAAATTTTAATACAGCTGGGGTGAGGAGAAGAAAGAACTTTTAATTATTGGGAAATAATAAATGTCCATGAATCAAGGTTTCTAAGAGTTCCAGTCAATGTTTTATAGGAAACTAGTTTCTCTTTCAGTGCCTCTGTCCCTTCCATAGCTGTGATTAATCAGATTTCTTCTTACTCTTGGGCAGTGTCCTTTTGCTTTTAAGATAACTTGCTTCAATGTGCTTGAAGCATGAGCTTGTAGGAGCTCTATAGAGAGTGTGTTTTGGTGATTAATTTAACTCAGTTTAGAGGAAGAATAAAAACCTGCTGGAGGGAGAGGAGGTGTCAGAGCTGAGCCCCTGTTTTCTGAGGGGCCAGCCTTGATCCTCTGAAAGGGTTCATTCCAACTGCTGCAAAGCAATTACACGTGGGCAGAAAGACTTGTATCATTTGCTTCAATTATTGTGCCTGAATTGTCTTGTGATCCTGCCGAGTACTGTGATGTGGCCCCACTTACCTGGAGCTTGCTTATCCATGAGAATGGTGGTTTTCAGTATTGTTCCAGCTGGAATATCAGCCCTTGCCTCACTGAGGATCAGTGCCAGGTTTGCAGATCATCTCGTTTCTGGTTTAGGCATGTAAATAACAGCAATTCTCTTCAGAACCACTCGCCAAACCTGTGCTGTCATGAAAGAGAAAATAAGTCTTTTTCAAACAGCTCGACACACTGACCTGTTCTGGGGGTGTGTTTTCACAAGGTAGCTTTTTGGAGGTCTGTGTTGACATTCCTTAAAGTGGTTTGTTTTTCCAAGAGCCCTTGTTATTTTCCTCACTCAAAAAAAAGCCCCTTTTTCAGTACCTCCACTTTCCCCCTTGTGTTGTTGTGTTTCTCTGCTGGACAGCCTACAGAAAGGCTGGGGTAGCAGTTTTTAATGGTATATGTGGTGGAAGGACTAGAAATAATGGGTGTAAATTGGAAAAGGAGAGATTCAAGCTAGTTGTAAGAAAGAAATTCTTTACAGTGAGGGTAATGAAACACTGGAAGAGGTTGCCCAGAGAAGTTGTGGATGCCCCCTCAATCCCTGGAAGTTTTTAAGGCCTGGATGGATGAAGCATTGAGCAACCTGGTCTAGTGGGAGGCATCCCTGACCATGGCAGGGGGGTTGGAACTTGAGGATATTTAAGGTCCCTTCCAACCCAAACTATTCTATGACATCTCAGCCCAATAGCTTTGATAAAAATTCTTTGGCTCTTACAGGGGGTATTGAACAACTGGGGAAACTTTTGTCTCTCCTGTTCACAGGAGAGACCAAATAACTCTTTTTTTTTTCCTACCTACCTGTACACGTCTCTGATCACTCCTTTTTCCCTCTGGATTTTACCTGTGGTTTGCAGAGCAGCACCAGTGCCCAGATGGACTTTGAGCTGCTCTAACTTGCTTATGAGAATATTAGCCATGACACCCTAGATATAAGAAAGAAGCTCTTTACAGTGAGGGTAGTGAAACACTCTAAGAGGTTGCCTGGAGATGCTGTGGATGCCCCCTCTCTGGAGGTGTATAAGGCCAGGCTGGATGTGGCACTAAGCAATCTTTTTCCCCCCTGGATTTTCTCGGTGCTTTGCAGAGCAGCACTGGTGCCCAGCTGGGCTTTGAGCTGCTCAAGCTTGCTTATGAGAATATTAGCCAGGACACCCTCGTATTCCATCTCGAGCAGAAGAACGTGTTTTCTAGAAAGATGTGTTTTTAAAGCCTTGTCCCTCTGATGCTGGTGCTCCCCTGCAGATCCGGCAGGTGGCAGACACTGCTCCAGGTGCTACAGCTCTGTCTGATGGTGATAATAGGGAATAGAAATTATTTCAAGACTGGAGCACTGGGCTGAAATCAGCCCCTCTCATCCCCCACCAGTCAGCCATGCTTACTGAGGTGGCCAGGAATGGGACACACACTTGGCTCCATATGAAAAGGAGAGTTAGAGGTGATGAAGGGTGTCTGTTAGAGGTGATGGAGGCTGTGTGGGGTGGGACATGTCCAGTTAGAGGTGATGTAGGGTGTCTGTATGGGGTGGGACACATCCATCTGAGACATGGCTTCTGCTGAGAGCCCCAGGGCACTTCATCCTGCTTCACGGAGCCCAGTTGCAGCCAGGCCAGCACAAACCCATCTGATCCAAAGGCTGGAGACCTTCAAGGACAGGCTGAGAGAGTTTGGGCTGTTCAGCCTAGATAAGAGAAGGCAGCAGAGAGACCTAGCTGGATCTCAGTACTTGAAGGGACCTACAAGGAGGTTGGGAGGAACTGTTCGCAAGGGGATGGAACGATAGGATGAGGCTCAGTGGTTTTAAAGTATAGCAGGGCAGATTTAGGTTAGACATTATGAAAAAGTTCTTTCCCATGAGGGTAGTGAGGCACTGGCACAGGTTTCTCAGAGAGCTGGTGGAGGTTCTATCCCTGGAGACATTGAAGGCCAGGCTTACTGAGGCTCTGAGCAACCTGATCTAGCACAGAATGTTCCTGCTCACTGCAGGTCCCTTCCAACTCAACACACTCCATGATTCTATAATTTTTTTTCCCAGTGAGGGACATGGTGGCTTGTTCTCTGTAGTAAATGTCTGTCTCTTTTGAAAAACATGGGAAGAAACACAAGCTGAGAAACCAGGTCATGGGATGTACCAGAAGATCAAGGTGCTGGCTCTTGCACTAGAAATAGCACTGGGAGCTTGGTCAACTGAGGAAAGCAGGGTGTTATTTCACTGAACCCCTTTAAGAAAAACGGATGTTTTGGGATGTGTTGTACGATTCTATACCACCATCTGTTGGAACTGTTTAGACCAAAATATGTGGAGGTGAAATTCTGAGGTCTGTGAATTGCTTACTTTGGTGGTGAGTCATCTGTAGTGGATTCCTTGAGGAGAGGAAATGCTCCCCTGCTTTAGGCCACCAGAGGCTCCAGCACAGCTGAGGGGACACTGTACTCTGATGTCTGAAGTGGATTCTCCAAGTTCTTTTCCAATAAATTCCAGCCAACAAACACAAATAATGATGTTGGAATGGTGGTTCTTCAGTCTTATGGCACTGATCTATGTGCTATGTCCCTTTGCCTTGCTGCCACTCAACTGGATTTCCTGGACCTGTCTGCTGGGAGCTTGTTGTGCTTTGGTACCTCCTGTGGTGTGGTGTGGGGTTTTCCCACTGTAAGGTTTGTCCCTGTAGCTTCACACCCACTGCACCCCCAGCTTTCATTGGGTAGATCAATCCAGTTCCTCAGCTCAATAATGATGGACTTTCAGAGCAGAATCTGCTGTGGAGAGATAAGTACTGAGGTTATGGAGGCAGTTTTCATCTGGAAGGAGCACCCTTTAGGTCTTCCCAAAGTGGCTAAAGATGGGGAGGAGCAAAGGTTGTGGCTCCTCTCAGCATCCAGACCTGCTGGTCAGCACTGGCTGGTCAGTGATGTTAGAATTGAGACATATACAAGCAACCTTCTCTCTGGCAGACAGACATTAGACCTGCCTGAAAGTCATTCCTCTATTTTAGCTCCGTGATGGCAAGCTTAACAGTTTTCATTTGAAGATTAGACCAATATGGTACTTTCCACTTTTTTTTTTTTTTTCTGTTATGGGCACAAAAATAGGACTAATAAAAACATCTCAGATTTACACTGTTAAGAGTGCTGGTTCATTTCTCCTGTAGGAACTGGGGAGTGAAAGCAGCATTCATTTTGGTCCCTAGCCCTGGGCTAGCTACAGATTATTGTCTTCGATTAAAGGAGAAAAAGGTTTGAAATTCCCAAGGGGACTTTCTGTATTTTTTGGACTGAATCATTGAAGTGAAGCATCGGAGTCATCGTTCTTTGGAGAAAAAATAAAACAACCAAAAACAACTCAAAACCTTCAACTAAGTAAAAAAGCCTGCTCAGTGCAAAAAGATAATAAGGGCTGCTGTGAGCACAATAGGCACAATTTAAATCCAGCTTTATGAAAGGATTGTTTTCTTCTGCATTTTGAGTACATTGCTGCTGTGAATGGTCCTACCTTTCACCTCTTAGAGAACAAACAGCTTCAGAAAGGGGTGTCTGTGCAGGTAGCAGGAAGAGGTGGAAATCAGCTTTGGTGAGGAGCTGGGAACACTGTTATGGGAGGTGCATTTGGGCTGGGGAAGGAGCTCCCTCCTGCACTGCTTCGTGGGGACTTTGTTGTGTAAGTGGTGGCTGCTTTTCTTCTCCTTGGACTGTTAAAATTTGATAAAGCCTTAACTGGGAATAAGTATGCATTTATTTAGTGAAATATCACTAGATATATGTCTACGGCATTCTTCTGTGCACACAGACAAGTAATACATCCATTAAAAAAATAATTGGGAGTTTTCTTCCTATAGTGGTGGTTAGACCAAAACCCCATCAGATTAGTTCTGTGTTAAAAGTCATCCCACTTGCTTGTTTGTAAGAACAAACCAGTTTGGTGAGGAGATGGAGAAAGAGGGGTCCCTAGAAGGGTGAGGAGCTGAGGGGCAGGTTGACTGTTGAGCAGAGCAGGAGTTAATGAGGGCAGTTAATGATGGTGCTGTTCCATGGGGAGCTCCCAGCAACAGGCAGCTGAGAAGATGAAAGACTCTCCCCAGAGCCTCATGACACACTCAGCCTGGATGGAAACAATAAATAATTAGGAGGTGGCTTTTCTCTAGATACCAAAGTCCTTCACAAGCAGCAGGAGATGAGTTCTGTATCCCCCGTCCCTCCAACATGACACAGACAGTGGAGCCCTGTTTCTTCTTCCACCTCTTTAACCTGTGGAATGGCCTTTTCACAGCTGGAATGTGAAGGAGAACTGGATGATCTGGAGCCACATCAGGCTCCTCTCACCTGGCCTGGCTTCAGCGGTAATGAAGGTGTAATAATGTTCTGGAATGAAACCATATCTCCTTGAAACCTTGCTGCTCAGAATTGTCTGTCTTCTCTAATGAGTGGCTTGGACTTTGCCCAGGGTGAAGGCGCCAAGCTTTCCACAGGGGTGAAAGTTTCAGGCAAATGCCACAAGCAATGCCTTGAAAAGTAAGGATTTATCACATAGCGCTGTCATCCCTCATTCCAAAGGTGATGGGAAGCCCTTGACCTTTCTTGTGAGGGTAAGGAGGAAAACCTTTCCTTTTAAAGCATTTCTGATCAAATAGTGCTATGAAAAAGCAGTTGGCTCCCTTAATACGTTTTATTTCACTCATCTTTGCAGGTTGTGCACATCCACTCCTGTCTCATTCATCATCATTTTCTCTTGCCAAGATCTCAAGGCAGGAGGAAGCCTTCTGCCAGCACGACCTTACTATTGCCTGGGGAAGCATATTTTTAGCCTCCCAAGGCAATACATGTTTTCTTTTTAGATTCTGCATATTTTAGAGACAAGATCTTAATTAGAATTAGTTTGGAACATGATGAAAATGTAAAACCTGCTCATTGCAAATTTTGTACTCTCTGTTACTCTGTGAGACATGGTCTGAGGGCTGAAAACTAGTAACAAAGAGAGGGGAACAGTCTTCTAATTAAGTAATATACTCAATAATCCCTTTACAGGAGCCCATTTGAACAGTTCTCTTTTTTTTTTTTTTCCTTCAGTCTGAGCCTGGAACATGTTCCTCAGTTCTTCATTAAACTCTTGGGAGTGCTTTTATCCTAATTGATGGAAGGGCAGAGCTTTCCAGGGCCTGTCCTATGGAGGTTTTTAGTGTGAGATGTGTCTGAGTGAGACCCAATTCTTCATTAAACACTTAAGAATGCTTTTTGCCTAATTGATGGAAGGGCACTACTTTCTAGGACCTGTCCTATGGAGATTTTTAGTGTGAGATGTATCCAAGTAGGACCTCAGTGCAAGTGGAGCTCAGCCAAGTGGCTGTCTTAAGGAATTATTTTGACTCTGAAGAGGCTGAAATTCTGTCCTGTGACCTCAGCCCACCTCAGGTTTCACCTTGTCCTTCCTCAGCCCTGCAGCTGGGGCTGTGGCTTGTTAGAGCTGCAACATCCTGTAGCAACTGAAGTGCGGTGTTTATGATGGCTCTGCAGGAGCAATCTCTGCTGCTTCATTTCTTGACACCGTGTCATCAAAGCTCTTCTGAAACAATATGTCCTCACGTGGGACCAGCCACGTGTTCCCAGCACATGGGCATCACTCCTTGTCCTGCCTCACTGGGGGTTTGTTTTGCCTCATTAGGAGAGCTACAAAGCAGACAGTGCTGCCTTTGCAGGAACCAGTTGACAGCAGGGAATAGCAGAAAATGCTTCATGCTGGGGGATCTTTCCCAACTGGAAAACAATCCAGATTTGGAAGGTCTTAAATTTTGCATGAAACAGCATGGAGGGCCATGAGTGAAGCAGCGGCGAGAGCTTTACTGCTTTCTCTGCCCCAGCACAGGGAGTCAGCTGCAACTGGAGGTAACACCATGAACTGGGCAGAGGAATGTTTTGCTGCGGAAATTAGAGAAACAAGGTGTGGTGTGAGGCCATCCTGTGGCAGGGCATCCTTCTCAAAATGGCCATTGTCTTTATGGAGCATCTTTTTCCCGAGTGGAGACTTATGAAAATCACAGGGAGGGAAGAGAACCTCAGGAGGCAAAAAAATTGTGCTTAAAGGGCAAAGTGTGAGATGTGAGGATGAGTTTGCAAAGGCTCTTGATCATTATGGCTCCATGACTGAAACTGGGCACCTTGGCTGTACCAAAGCCTCAGCACTGGTAAATGAAGGGCCCACTGATCCTCCTGATTTCAAAGAGGCTCTGATCAAAGCTGCTTGTTGATGGCCCAGTGGTAGCTGTATCAGTTGTAGCCACAACAGTTGTCTCCACAACTCTTTTATGTGGTGATAGCCCTGGGTGGGTAGAGGGGAAGGTGAGAGTTGAGGTGCCCTGGAGGTGTTACACTGCACAAGGCATCCCTTTGAGAGAGGCATCTGCTGTGAGATAAAGACCTCTCCTAGGCCAGCCCTGGCAACCAGAAGAGTTTAAGGGCAACCTAGACACGGAGCAGAAGGACTTAAAATAACTCTCTGAGCTCTTTGAGCCACAGTTTGCTTCCCAGCCCCGTGGTGTCAGGGCCACAAGGTGTCAGCTGTAACTGATGTGCAGGTTTGGAGAAGCCACCCATCTGTAAATGATGTTTCACTGGTATTTGACTGTACCTCTCCAGTTTCATCCATGGCACTAGCTCCAGACAGGGACAGGTAATGGAAGAGTGATTTCTTTTTTTTAAATTTCTGCTTGATATTGAAAAGTGTCATTTGTGAACCATCCTAGAATCATAGAATAGTTCAGATTGGAAGGGACCTAGGGACCTTAAAGATCATCAAGTTCCAACCCCCCTGCCATGGGCAGGGACACCTCCCACTACACCAGGTTGCTCAATGCCTCATCCATCCTGGCCTTAAACACATTCAGGGATTAAGGGGGCATCCACAACCTCTCTGGGAGACCTCTTCCAGTGTCTCACCACCCTCATAGCAAAGAACTTCTTTCTTCTCTCCACCCTAAATCTCCCCTCTTTCAATTTACATCCATTATTTCTAGTTCAGCCATCACATATCCTATTAAAAAGTCCTACCCTAGCCTTTCTGTAGCCCCCTTCAGGTATTGCAGTTTCTGGGGGAAACTTGGCATTCCCTGACCTTCAGAGGAACAGAAACCTCAGATAGAGTCAGCAATAACGTGAGAGGAAACTCAGGGTGTGGTGTCACATATTCCAAGCGGTGAAGCACCAGGATCAGATGGTTCCAGCTCCTTTCCAGGAGCACTTACAGCAACATCTGGATCCCTGTACACATCAGCTGCTTCACTCAATGTTGCTTGTGTTGCTGCTCCTGTGCAGAGTCCCAAAAAAAGGCCAAAATCAATGTGCAAATCACAGCTACTTGTGCCTGTGATTAATCAACAGGTTAAGTCTCAGAGGGATTTAATTCAATGAGCTTTAATTCCTTCAGGCAGCTGTGACCTGTGATTGCTGAGCTCTGGGTTCTGTCATTGCTCACCCATGGAATGGGAAGGAACCTGGGAGAGCTGTTGGTGTTAGAAATCATCTTGCTGTGCTTCTTAGTGCCTAAAGTTTGTTCTTACTGGCCTTTGCACACTAAATATTTTGGGCAGATTGCTGCGACTGCTGATTTTTGGTCTGGAAACCTCACGTTCTGTCCAAAGCAGTGTCAAGCAAAAAAGCCTCACAGTCAAATTCTTCTTTAAATGAGTTGTCTTTGGGGAGAACTTGGAATGGATTTCAGATCTCCCTAGGCTGAGTTTTGCTAAGTCAGCTTGTGTGAGGGAGAAGGAGAAAATAGCTCATTTTATGATTTTTGAGTTTTGTTTTATTTTGCTTCACTTTATTACCTAAAAACCCTCTTGTCATAACTAAGCAGGCCTGCTATTTGATCTGGAGGCTGTAGAAGGCAGGAATCGATAGGAGCTTTGCTCTGGGGCTGTGTGGGAGAGCTGGAAGTACAGCCTGTTCCTATCAGAGAGGAGGAAACTGAGCCTTTCATTATTGACTGAATCATTGACTCTGGTGTGTGTTGCAGGGACTTCTCAGGTCTTTAAAGCCAATACTCTGCATCCTCTGGAGGGAGTGGGAGGGGGGGAGAGGACAGCTCCTCTTGTGTATCTGCCTGCTTCTGGAGGGTAGGATCTGAGTGGATCCATCCTGTTCTGTCTTGTTCCTGGGTGAAGGGAAGGGGAGGTGTTAGAGCAGTAATCCTTTGGGTTTGCCATGAGGTGATACAGAAGGTATTTCAGAGATCTGAGAGCCTGCACATCCTCCCTTTTCCACCTCTGTTTCCATTGCCTGTTGCTGGTTGCACTTGTGGACATAAATGTTACACTTCAGTTTATTACACTTTGATTTGTTACACTTTAATGTGTTATACTTTAGTTTGTTACACTTCGGTTTGTTTATTTTAAAGGTGTCACATTGGGTTTATGTATTTGATACATGGCACAGTTTTGCATCCTTTGAACCATCTACTTCTAGTGGGGCTTATGAAGGTTTTTTTTCGGTGTGGGGGGGTTTGGGTCATGGTGTTTAGTTTTTGAGTAGGGGAGCGGTTATTAATACAAGCTGGGATTGCTCCAAGAGTTTCCAAAGGAGCAGCAGTGGCATGTGTAAATGCATTCCATCCAGCAGCAGTGACACCTCACACCAGAGAGGCTTTGGCAGAGGTTCTCAAGAATGAGCAGTTTGTTAATTTTGAGGTTATTTCTCCATTTGTGTTTAATGCCAAGCTCTGGCACTCTGACAGGCACCTTCTGTTGGTTTACCCAGAGAGCAGGAATGTCCCTGGAGGGCTTGGCAAGACAAGAAAGTGGCTGTGTGACAGGTGCCAGAGCAAAGGATGTCATATCTCTATGAAGGTTATCTCTGCCATGCCCAGTCCCTTCCCATCAGCAAAGCTTTGGGAGCTGCCACTCACCTGTGTTGGCCAAAGATAGGCATTTAAGGCCCTGCCTGAGGCTGCTCTCCTAAATAAACTACTCCTCGGGTCTTCTCATGTCATTTTACATCTTCTACAACTTTTAAATTAGATCAGATCCATTTATCTTTTTTACTTGCATGGACTTTGTAGGGGAATGATTTTTCATTATTCTCGGACAGCAGAGTTGGAAATGGACTTTTGAAGGATGATGGTCCTGCCAGTGATGGAGAAATATGAGTTGTCAGGGCCTGGTGATATATCTCCCTGTTACTCCAGAGCTCTCCCTGGGAAGCTGGTGAAAAGCCAGTTGCAATAAGCCTGAGACATTCCCTGGGGAGATCCAGTGGAGTCTGCTCAGACTCCCCAGCCTTCTGAAGCAACACCTTGTGAGTAGGTCACCAGGCACAGGCTAAAATCCATCATAAATGGAAATACTGCCTGATTTCATGGAGCTGAGGGTGTGCTGAAGAATGTTTGTGAATAGAATTAGACAGAAAGGGGGTGGTTTCCAGAGATCTCTTTTTGAGATCAATTCATTTTTCTGAGGAATTCAGTATCTGAAGGGGGCTACAGAAAGGCTGGGGTAGGTCTTTTTAATAGGATATGTAATGGAAAGACTAGGAATAATGGATACAAATTGGAGAAGGAGAGATTCAGGCTGGGGATAAGAAAGAAATTCTTTCCTGTGAGGGTGGTGAGACACTGGAAGAGGTTTCCCAGAGAGGTTGTGGATGCCCCCGTAATCCCTGAAGGTGTTTACGGCCAGGCTGGATGAAGCATTAAGCAACCTGGTCTAGCAGGAGGTGTCCCTGCCCATTGCAAGGGTGTTGGAACTTGATGATCTTTAAGGCCCCTTCCAACCCAAACCATTCCATGATCCTAATTCTGAAATCCTGGCCTGCAAACTGATTGTCATTAATTAACCAGTGGCAGTTTTTAGGTTGAGGCAGCTGAAGTTTTCTATAGTTTTCACATCCCATAAACTCCCAAACTCATTAACAAAGTCGGTGTTTTGATGGGGGCTGCTGCATGAGAAGGGAGGTGAAAATTCCTCTCAAATGAGCCACATTTAGTAAACATAGTGGGGCACAACAGAAATCAAAACAAATCAGCTCTTTTGTGGTATAATAACATGCTACCTAAGCCCTTTCTAGGCTTTTATCCTTGATTATAGGCGTAATCAGCTTCATTAATTTAAGTGCTGTTATTGTATCAATCAAATACTTTCCCAGTTTCTAATTGCTGGCCTGGGAGAGAGGTCACTGAGTTATCTTGGCTGAGAGGCAGTTCAAAAATGACAGTTATTTGGGTATTAATTTGTTTTCTTTAAGGCCCTGATTATTTAGAAATTCACTCTCTTTTTAACACAATTTTCTCTTTCAATCAGAAGACAAAGGATAACTTTAGCTTGGAGGTGCAGGTGAAACTCTGGCAGTAGAGTTGACTGTAGTTGAGATTTGAAGGACATGGTGGCTGCTCATGCAACATCTCAGGTACTTGGGACAGTGATTGAATCTCCTGTGTGCAGAAATAGGCAGGACAGACATTTCAGGTCACCCACAGGGACTTCTCTGGGTTGAAGTGATAGACAAGCTCTGTTTTAGGGGTATCTGAGACCGCTTTTCTCTTGAGCAGGGATTTACCTGTGAAACAATCACAGGAAATCAAAGAAAATACTTGGGAGCTCCAGGAAAAGGTGTTTGTGGGCTGAGAGACCTCACTCTCACAGAGAACCTGAGCCTGAAAGTCATTTGTTCATGCAGGAGAATGGGTAAGGTGCATTACAAGTTTCAGCACCACCACAAAGCCATATTCACTCCTAAATATTTGCTGTAGTAACTTGTATCGTTAGACCAAGCATTGGGGTTTCCTGTTGGTGGTACAACATCATTTGAGAACCCTGTTTAGAAAGGCTCTGACACACAACACAGTTGATGACTTCTCTCTCCTTCTTAGGTATTTTTCCACCCCTTCTAATTCCTGCCATAGCTCTTGTCCAGCCCAAGCTCTCCAGAAGAGGTCAGTGATAAATTAAGCCCCAGGAAGCTCTTCTTGTACCCCTTAGCAATGCGGGGAATACATAAAAATTCTCAGACTAGCACTATTTCTCTTCAGAGTTCCTTGCTAGCTCAGTGCCTTGCTTGCTCAAGCCAAGAGCATCAGTTATTTAATGAACAGTTCAAAATGATTTAGAGGGAAAAAAAAATCTGAGGTGAAGAACGTTGTGGGTTTGATGTCCCTGATGTATGGAGTGCTACCTGCTCAAACTTCTCTGCACCTCGGGTACTTGCACTGAATGAATTTCAGAGATAGGTGTTAGTGGAATAGTAATGTCAGTGTGTGGAGGTGGTGCCTCGGAGGAGAAGAGACCCCAGCCCTGAATCTGCCTTTTTGGAGCACACTTCTGTATAGTGGATAAAGGACACAAGCTGCTGATAATCCAAACTTTGCCCCACCAGTGGGATGTTACCAGGCTGTGACTGGGACAGTCTGTGTATAGACACTCTCCTGCTGTACCACTGGTACCCAGGCAAAGGCTTCTACCCATGGACCCTCTTTCTTCCTTGGATTTTTAAGCTACAAATGTAATAAATCTCAGTTTTAATGCGTACCATTTTCAAAAATGTCAAAAAGAAACACAGAAACATGGGCTTCCTAGTATCAGTAACTATCAGCAGGTCAAGGGAGGTGATTCTGCCCCTCTACTCTGCTCTTGTGAGACCCCATCCGGTGTACTCCATCAAGCTTTGGAGTCTCCAGTGTAAGAAGGACATGGGCCTGCTGGAATGGGTCTAGAGAAGGACTATGAAGATGATCAGACGGCTGGACCACCTCTCCTGAAAAGACAGGTTGAGATCATTGGAGTTCTTCAGACTGGAGGGGACTGATGAGAGACCTTATAGTAGCCTTTCAGGACCTAAAAAGAGTCCTGAAAAAGGTGGGGAGGGACTCTTACCAGTAAGTGGAGTGATAGGATGAGGGATTAACAGTTTTAAACTGAAAGAGGAGAGATTTACATTAGATTTTAAGAAGAAACTCTTTACTGTGAAGGTGGTTTGATGCTGGGACATGTTTCCCAGGGAAGTTGTGGATG
>VZTY01000675.1:0-19437 GCA_013400935.1 Turnix velox | reverse complement strand
ACCATTCTATGATTCTGTTTATCCAGTGTGGATATGGGCGGCAGCTGCTGTATTTCCCAGCTGTATGTGAGTGAGTGTGCACATGTGGGTTGACTTCTCAGTTTGGCCAGGAGCGCTGAGTCATGTGAAGAGAATTTCTTAGAGTTTCTTTAAAACTAGAAAGAGAGAAAAGTATCATTCTTAAGTGGTTCCTTGGAATTACTTTTGGAAGGGACCAGACTGCAATTACAGATGTACTGAAAGCAGTGTCAGCTCTCTTAAACTCAGGATTAGTGCTGCTGTCCACAGGATCTATTTCAGATGGCTTGAGCCATAAATGCTCTGCCTGTGGGATTGAGAGCATGAGTTGAGTTTGTAGATGCTGACAGAGCCTTGGGTTTGTGTTCCCTGCATACATTCACACTGATTGCTGTAATGAAGGAACCAACTGGTTTTATAATCAGAGCATCATCAGTTTCCACTTTGTTTTCTGCAAGGTCTATGATTTTTTGAGTAAAAACTGTAGCTAAAAATTTACCTTTCTTTGTAACTAGACTTTTCAATCTATCTTTACATTCTGAAAGAGTCTTTATATTCTGGGAGAGATTGATCTGAGGGCATTATTCTGACTTCAGTATTTTCTATCACATTTTCTAAGCACCCAATTGTTTGATTAGATTTTTTGACCATTGCTGTGCCCGGAGCAGAGAATTTTATTGAGTTACTCTGGAAGATTTGTGGGGTTTTGTGAATTCAGTGTTATGCAACAAGTACAGGCAGCTCTTGCAGAATTTATTGCATGAATTAGTCAACACTGATGCTTATCATCTGCCCTGTGTGAATAAGAAGGGCAGCTAAAATTTGAAATCTACTTTTCTATTAGTGAATGCTGTTAAGTGTAAGATTTTCAGCTATTTTAAAGATAAGGAAAGCTGATGCCTTGAAAAAGTTGCTCAGAGAATTTTAACTAATCTTAACCCTGCAGATGCATTTGCATTTTTTGCCTTATGAAATCCTTATCTTACAGCAGTGGATGATCCATCCATGGCAGAAAAAGAAATGGATGACTTCATGAAACTTTGTGTATGATATTTTTTCCCAGAAAGCACGTTTGAGATTTTAATATGCTTAGAGCAGAAATTCTTTCTGAAACACTGAGTGGGCTTTCCAGGTCTCCATAAAACAGCCCTCTAAGCCCAACTTTCCTAGCTGTGAATTGGTTTCTTAGGAGGAGCTGTGCACTCAAATTTGGTTAGATCATTGGTTGATTTCCAGATGTAAAGTAAATTAGAGTCAAGTTGCTCTGTCATGCAGTAGCACCCTTTCTACACTCCTCTCTGAGTGACTCTGGAAATACAATACTCAGGCTGTGCCTGTGATGAGACTGTATTTGGTGTCAGTCAACAGCAAATAACTTAGCCCTTGTCAAGTCAGTTGTTGAGCAATAAATAACAGCTCAGACCAAATGCAACCTCAGCTGAATTGCAATTGGAAAAAAGGAACAATTTGAAGGGAAATATCCATCAGAGATCAAATAAGCCTTTCAGCAAAACATTTTTTTTGAGTTCACTCAGAGCCCCTGGGTGGACTGGTGCTGCTTCAGATGTGAAGGACACACAGAGAAGTCTTTTCTGTTCTGGGACATGGAGAAAGATGAAAAACTTCCCTCTCACTGCTTTGGGTCTCATAGGTGCAAAGCAAATCTCAGCCTGGCTCAGTGCTGACTTGTGCCTTGGGTGAGAGAGGAGAAACTGAGGATTTAGACTTATAAGATGAGGAGCTGACCTGACAATTCTCCACAAGGGAGCAATGACTCCACACCATCAAGAGGAGAGAATGTGGCTTCTGGATGTGTGCTCTTGTACCTGCCTTTGGTCCTCACTAAATTCTTTCTACAGAAATGCCAAACCAGGACAGCAGCTTCTTTAAATTAGACAGATTGGTGAAGGTGAAGATCTGGAGCTGGAAAAGGGTGTGTGTGGAGATCTGAACAGCAGTCATGAGGCAAAGGGAGGTTAGAGAGCATGGAGAGCAGTGATACTCTGCCATGTCAGGGTCATGAACTGCTAAATGAGGTTCACTTCTTACAAAACCTTTGTTAAAGACATTGTGTGTGAGACTCAACAGGTCTGAATAACATGGAGGAGCGAAGAAAATGTTCTTGTTTCACTGTAGATATTTTAATGGACTCATATGGTACAGAAATTCTGCTTAATCCAGGACAAACATAATGACTTCAATATCAGATACATTTTTATCCAATTTAAATTCACCCATCTCTTAAAAATGCTCAGTGAAACACTAGAAAGGCTCTCACTAACTGCAAAATAGATTAGTTTCAAATTCTAATGGACAGGAATCGATCTAATCATTGCTCCAGGATTCTTGGAGAATTAAAAAAGCAACCAAAGACCCCTCAGGAGTCAAATGTTTTACTTCTTGGACACTGATAGAGGTCAGTAGCTACAAAATATGGAGAAAGATATTTGTAGATGAACCATCTACATGAAAACCCCCAACTTCTTAGTAATAATGCTGTGCTCTTCCTACTCCAACCATTAGAATATTTTATGTGCTTACATAGGGGGAGAAAAAAAGCACTTTATCCCCTGATGGGAGTATTACACAGCAGTTAACAAAATCTCTTTGCATTCTTCAAGCTGCTCTTTTAAATGTTGTGGGGAGCAGACAACTGCTGTATGGTTGGTGTCACCCATTCTGTTGCTCTCTAGTTCTCAGCCATGGTTAGATGCTCAGTAAAAACTAATGAAACTTCTCACTTCTACCCCATAAATAACTGCATGATGTTCACCTGTTGGGTTGTAGGCTTTTACCCTTTCTACTCTTACCTTCCTCCCCTACTTCACTGCCTGTTACACTCATTTGCAATTACATGGCATAGAACTAAGGTAATTGCTTTGCATAACTGATTAGTATTGAACACCTGCTGTACGTCTCATTTAAATAACCACCTTCAAATTATTCATGAGGACAGTATTTGCTGATGCTTCTCTTAGGACTAATCCTTCCTTTGGCAGTAGAGTTTACAGCACCCAGCTGTATGAACGTTTCTCTCCTTAGGATTATGCTTTCAGTTGCTTATAGCTCTCTTCAAGGACCAGTCACAAGATATGTTTTTCTCAGGAATTATTCAACTGAAATTGTTGAAAAATAGCAAAGCTAAAGGAAAAAAACTCTTTCATTGCTTATGTTAATAATGGTCTTATAACAATTTTTCAGCAGTGTTAGTAGTCTTCTTGGTCATCTGCAAGCAATACAGTTCTATCTTTCTTCCCATCAGATATGATTTTGCAAAATGAATCAGTCATTTCTGGGTGTGTTTTTGGATAAAGCTGTATGAGGGACAAACCATAAGGAGGGCAGTCATGTTTAGCTGCTCATTAATAAAATCAATGTTATGAAGCATGGATTGGTAAAATGAACAAAGCTAAAGCAATTACTAAACTCTCTGAAGAAACATGTAGAAAATGAAGCGTCTCATTTAAATTGTCAACATCTTACCAGCATTAGGTTTGAACCCAGAAGCAATTAATTTCATCATCTGCCATATATATTAATTACAGTGATGCTGAAACATTTGAGAAGAGACTTACCCTTTCATCTGGTGAGGAAAGGAGATAGGAAAATGATGTAATATGTGGTTGGTAAGGATGCACTTAAACTGGGAAAAGAATATTGAATCACTTTTGCTCTTGAGCATAATTTTCCCCTCTTGGTGGGAGTGAGAGCACATAGTGGGAGAGGAAAGGGAAGGACACACACATGCTGCCACTATGCTGGCCTCTGTTACTGTCATGGTAATGTCTCTCATTAGCAGGGCTGATTAGCAAAGCTAGCTAATTACCATAATCCAACCTTTCTCAGTTGTAGGAGTGGCATCATCACCAGTTACTAATCTGATGTTCCTTGCAGGAGACTAGTGTAGGCACTACCACACCACACCCCACCAGCTAGGTCATTAATTTTCTGATTAAAAACAGTTCTTACAAAAAGAGACTAAGCTTTGCATTGCTCTAAACATAAATCTATTGCAGTGGCACTAAATTGGGTAAGAGAGAGTGAAACAGCCCAAATGAAGCTCATACCTTGCTAACAGGCCAGTTAGATAGACAGGCCATAACTTCTGAACAGCTTGGAACAAATCTATGGCATATAGAGTTTCCAAAATGCCCACATTATCTATTGCTTAATCAGTAGTTGTGTAAGAAATCACTGTGGTTATTGGAGCATAGGAAACAGTTTTACTGCTTCCATTAAGAAATACCATTATGCTATAGCAACGCATTAGCCTCATAAATCATTTGGACTGGGAATATATTTGTCAGGTTTCAAACAGATTGGGTAATTATCACATAATTTTATTTCAAGGGTTGGTAACAGGGAATTGGATATGACATTTGGTAATATAAACAGTGCACTTGACTTGCATAGCAGTCAGCCATAAATGTTTAAAGAACTTGGCTCGAAAGGATTTTTATAACACCATTTGACAGCAGGTTCTCAGAATTCACATTGTACATATAAGATATATAAGAGCTGCTTGTGAGTCATTGGATCAGTGATGATAGATCCTGTGAAGTGAGCACAAATGCTTTGCAGCATGACAGAGCTGCTGATGTGGTGACCACAGTGCTTCTGATGGAAAATATTGACAGAGAAAAACAAAGGTTAGAACTCTAAAATTTCTTAGATTTCTTACAGACAAACACCTGAAGGAAATAACAGAGGTAATGGCCTGGCAGTATGATGAGGGTATTGGTGATGTCTGTCAATGTGCTCGCACTACTTTGTTCACTAGAGCTATTTTGCCAAAATACATGGACTGATACAGCAAAAGAGGCAGTGGTTTGTCATGTCCAGCTGTATGTCATGTACTGCTGAAAATCAAGAATGCCCAGAATCTTTCTTTTATCCTGTGAGTATTGTGGTTTCTCAGTTACCATCCCCTCAGTATCTCAAGGAGCAATAACAGATGGCCCCTGAAGTTCTGTAATTTCTCTACTTGCTGTAATGTTGCAAAGCATCCTTTAGCAAGTTGCCTCATTTCATGATTGCTCCATTTGTTCTTCTGTAAAATTAATATCAAATCTTTCCCCTCCTGAGGGTGCTTGGAGGAGCTAAACTAAGCAAATTCTTCAGATAACTACAACATCAATGCAGTCTTGCTTTCAGGATGCAACAAAGCTATATGGCAGGTTATGTCTGGGAACAGCAAGTACTTCCCCCAGCTCCCAAGCCAACTATAAGGCTGGATATCCTCAGTTACCAAGTACACACAGCTTTCTGATTATTTTATTACATCACTGAGGCTGAATGTATCATCTTTCTCAAGTAACAGCTTCCCCATCTTATTCTCTTGGTAGCCCTTTAAATCTGTGATGCACAAGCAGGGAGCTGGTAGCACTGAAACTGAGAGGTTTTTCTGAAATGTTATGATGGATTGGTTATTTTCTTCTAATAATAATAAAATAGGGATTGATGTCAAAATGGACATCTGTTGTTGGACTGCACCCACTGGAGTGACAGCAGGGTGCAAATAGAAACCACCATTATTAAGCTTTTTATTAGATAAATTTTCCTGTAAATCCCAGCCTTTATTGCTTTTGAACTGTTTGTCTCTGCCTTATGTGGCAAGGGCTAGATGTTTCATACTTCTCAGCCTTTATAAATTAAGTAGCACTGACTTCAGTCATTGATGTAGTTTTGAGTGAAAAAACAACTTTAACAGAAAAGGCTTTTCCTGTTTTACATTTTCTTTTTCTCCTTTACATTTAGGTAGATGTTTTAATAACTTCTGATAAAAAAGCAGCTGAATATTCCAAATACAGGGTAGTTGGGCAGTGGTGTTCTGGGTAACTTCACCCTGGTCCTACCTGATGTTAACTTGGCCTCTGTCTGATCTTGTGACATCAAAGTGCAATAGTAGTTTTTGGGTGTCTGGGACTGGTTGCAGAGTCTGGCCCAACTCTGAGCTGATTTGTTTGAGTTTATTGATTATATATCAGAGAATCATAGAATGGTTTGGGTTGCAAGGGACCTTCAAGATCATCTAATTCCACCCCCCCTGCCATGGGCAGGGCACCTCCCACTACACAGGTTGCTCAGTGCCTCATCCAGCCTGGCCTTAAACACCTCCAGGGATTGAGGGGTCATCCACAGCCTCTCTGGGCAACCTGTTGCAGTGTTTCACCAGCCTCACTGTAAAGAATTCCTTTCTTGTGTCTAGCCTGAATCTCCCCTCTTCCAATTTACATCTATTATTCCTAGTCCTGCCATCCTATATCCTAGTAAAATTCCTACCCCAGCCTATCTGTAGGTCCCCTTCAGGTACTGATTATCTACTATGAGGTTCCCCCTTAGAATATATATTCTAAGGTTTCCAGTTTCCCAGGATATCTCAGTCCCCCATTGCCCAGGTTAAAATTACCAATGGAGTTTAGTGATTTAAGAAAAACTGGGAAGTGAGCATTCTCACTGCCACTTTCAGCATTATTTGTACAGCTTTTGTTATTTCAGAAGTGCAGATGATAGCTGGCTGCTGCTGCTGAGGCTTTTGCTAGTTCTTTGTTTACCCAAGGCAATTCATTTTTACTTCTGTCACTATCAATTACAGCAAAATCCATTTTGCTCATGATTAACAAGCAAGCTTTATTTCCATCTCAGGAAGACTAAAGGCTGCAGCAAGGAATTTGGGAGCTCAGCAAATTGGGTTGATTACAGGAGTGACACATGGGTGATGTCCTTGACACCAGCATACAGATGGTGATACTGCCAAACTCTTTATGTCTGATTAATTGAGCAAAGGGCTTTTGAGAAACAGTGTAGCCTGAAGGCACCCTGACTTGCATCTTTAATATATTGTTCAAATCACTTCTCAGGAAAGATGGTTAGTATTTTATTTTTATAAAGTCAGTAGAAGCTTTATGGCAGAGGTTTTAAGTGAAATCACTGCAGGCTAATGAGAAACAAGCTATGGCTGCATATCTGCTCTTTCAATTTTTTCAAACTAAAATTGCATTTAATTCTAAATACAATCACATAGTAGTTGGTAACTCCCTGTCTTCCAGCAAAAAACAGAGGGCCAAAAGTGACTCAGAAAATCAAGTGTTTAAAAGGAGTGAAAGTAGAAAAAAAAATCAGAAAATCCTAATTAAGAAATACAACTTACTTCATGAGATTTACAATTTCTTGTGACACCCATATGGATGGCAATGGAGAGAGGCAGAGAGCAAGCTTTTGTGTCCCTCCTCCCTGGCCTTCATTCTTCTAGCAGGAGAGATGTTAAATCACATTTTCTCTCTTTGCCTTTTTATTCAATTAAGTGAAGTTATTACAGGTAAGTCTCGAGGAACTGATTGTAAAATTCTTTTGAAAATGTATTAATGAACAGAAATTTCCATGGACAATGGCTCTCCCACTGCAGACCAGAGGAAGGAGAGGGTAGGGTGACCACACCGGCACCACTGGGGTTCTAATTGGCTCTCTGGTGCTATATAAGCCCCTTCCAGAATGATAAGCAAACTTCTCAAGTGCAGAGCTGCAAAGGACTAATTGATAGCAAAGGCATCTGCATTATTTTTTTTTTACTTTGGAAGGCAATACTGCTTTGCCACTACCTCTGGGAAACCTAAATGAGGTTCTTGTAATTGCTGATTCTGAGCACTAATGGATTATTTTTTCTTTTAACCAATTTAGAGAGAAAAAAGTTCCACAAACTTCCAAAATCTTTCTTTGGACTAGAGATTAACTTTTGTACATCAATTTAAACTAAAACAATGAATGAAGTATTACTTAACCACTCTAATATTTGTTCTAAGGTATCTTCTAAGTCAGCTGAAGGCACTTGAGCTTAAAACCATATTGCAGTATTGACTGTCACAGTAAAGGCTTTATTTTGTGGATTTCCATGTGCAACAACACATGGACAAAAAGGTGCCTCATTATATACTATATATAAAGCACATTTCAAGTTTTGTATTACATTTTAAATGTAGATTTTCTCACATTGCATTACCTGCTTTACACTGTCTGTGCTATGGAGCAGTATTTACTACTGCTGGAAATCAAGCCCTCCTGCAGTATTGTGTGGGGAAGAAATTCAGATGCATTATGCCAAAGAACTCAGAGAAATACTCATTTGATTAGGTGATGAATCAGCTTTGTCACTGATTGCTTAACTTCAGAATTTGTTTTCTAAAATCATCCATAATATTTAATTTCTTGGCAAGATGGTGTTGGAAAGCAGTTCCAGGTTTCAAACTGAAATGTTTCACTCTGTTAAAGTGGCACCAACAGTGCAAGTTTGCAATTGAAGAGAAAACATTGGTGTATTTATCCAGTCAAATGTTCCATCTGATTAGTGCAAATCAATCCAGAAAGGATGTATTAGGAAGATGTGGTTGAAAGGTGATAAAGCTTCATCTAGAATAAAACATAACCAGCAAATAAATTAAAAGAAATACTGAGATTTAATTTGGCAAATAGCTCACAACAAATAATTAATCTCTTATGGTTACATTTATTTTCTCTTTCTCTAATAGCATCTCTCAAAATATCATTGTGCAATCCTGGTCTCTGTCAGCTTACTGAATTAAGCCATATTTTGGCAAATAAGCACCATGTTATAACTGCTTTCTGCTTAGTAGCTGCTCACAGACATGCCTGGGGAGGTTGAGGCTTGGCTCTCAGCAGCCTGTGGCTGTCAGCTGTTAGGCACTGTGTGTGCTGGTGACAGTGCACATCTGATGCCAGTCATCTTGGTAAAACAGGAATATCAAACTATACAAAAAGCAACTCAGAGAATGATAGTTTGGCTCAATATTCAGTTTGGCCATCTAGCCTGGTTTTCCCCATTTTTCCACTCTGTAGAGAAGAAGGGGGAGGCAGCTTTATATGGGTGCCCATGTGGCATCCACCACTGCTGCCAGTAGGCTGTCACCTGACTGATCCCCACATCTCAGCCTCAGATCTGCTCTTGAAACAGCAAAAGTTAGTCTTGTCTCTTCCTCCCTTTGAAACTGATGAAACTGGCAGGTCAGCAAAAATTAGAGAGAAATGAGGAATTCAGTCTAGGCTTTTTTAAATACATGGAGTCATTGAGAAACCACTCACACAATCACAGAGTATCAGGGAGCAGAAGGGACATCAAAAGATCGTCTAGTCCAATCCCCCTGCTGGCACAGAAACACCTAGACCAGCTCACACAGGAAGGTGCCCAGGTGGGTTTTGAATGTCACTAGAGAAGGAAACTCTACAACCTCTCTGGGCACTCCTCTGACACCCTCACTGTGAAAAAGTTTTTCCTTATATTTATGTGGAACCTTGCTACCTCCCAAGAATTTACAGTTAGATGCTTTTAGGAATGTGGCCAGGTGAAACATTCAGTAACTCCCAGTGAACTTCAGGATCCTCAAAAACTCTTCTGCATTTTAATTATACCTTTCAACTGCCCAGTTGCAATGAATGAAATATAAAATGGTGCCAATCCTGTGTGCACCTGGGATGGGCTGGTGTGATCTTTGTGTCTACAGCTGCCATGGAATTTCTTGGTGAGTAAAACTCAGCATGGGGAGGACAAACTGCTTCAGCTTTTTTTGTGGCTCACAGTCATGTCCTGCAGAAAACCCGGTTTATTTTCCTGTGCATCAAAGTTATCTTCCAGAAGTTTTCTGGGAGCTCCTTTCTGAGAACTGTACAGGTAAGCAAAGATTTCTAGGGAACATCTGTGTGACTGTGGCTTTTCTTCTGGCAAAGGAATTAATTTGCCTTCAGGCTGTTGCTTTCTGTATCCAGGAATGTGACAGTTTTGTAGAAGTTTGAGGAGCCCCTCCTGTACCTCTATGCAGTTTGAGCTCCTTGGAAGCAGCTGCATTGCTAATGCCCCAATCTCAACATAGTGGATTATTTTGGTAAGCATTTCTTAAATTACCTAGAAAAACATGTAGACTTATAAGAGGTGAGTGAAGCATTTACTCTTTACTCCTGCAGTGAAACCAGCTGGTTATAGATTTAAGAAAATGAGTTGAAGTATGCTGTGTCTTAATCCTTGTTATTACTGTGTAAATGACTCCATCCAATTAAATTGTAATGTGTTGACTTTGTTTTGTGATGGCAGATTGTGCTTCTGCTCTAACAACCACTGTAGCTCACTAGAAAATAGTTGTGCTCAAAGCATGATAATTCTTTGTTCAAACTAGCACTGCAAGTAAATTGCTTTCTCACTGTGTGTGTTACGGGGAAGGTCTTAAAAGCCTCTTCCCCTTGGCTTGTCTGTGTTTGTGCTGCCCTCAGTAGGAGTTTTGCCATTGACTTTAAATGCAGCAGGCAGAGGTCAATAGTAAACATTTCCCATAAGTGGCACTCTGTGACATGCAAGGGCAGTTTCAGTCAGGACAGTTTGACTACCAGTGTCTTTCATGGGGCTTGAGAAGAAGCTGTTCCCTGCCTTGGGAGGAAACACTCCTTCTGGACTTTGCTGGAAGATTAAATTCTCTGTCAAGTTGGGTTCAGATTCTTCCCTTGTTTGTTTTTGTGACTTTTCAGACCATGCTTTGAAGTGGTCTTTCTCAATCTACATGAGCAGTTTGATATTTTCTTGGTTGTAACATACTTTGCTCTTAAACCTAACTAATCAAAGCATCTTCAGGATTCCTCATGAATTTATAGAATCATAGAATGGCTTGGGTTGCAAGGGGCCTTAAAGATCATCTAGCTCAACCCCCTTGCCATAGGCAGGGACATCTCCCACTACACCAGGTTGCTCAGTGCCTTGTCCAGCCTGGCCTTAAACACCTCCAGGGATTGAGGGGGCATCCACAGCCTCTCTGGGCAACTTCTTCCAGTGTCTCACCACCCTCACAGTGAGGAACTTCTTTCTTGTATCCAGCCTGAATCTCCCCTGTTCCAATTTGCACCCATTACTCCTAGTCCTGCCATCCTGTATCCTATTAAAAATTCCTACCACAGCCTTTCTCTAGGCGCCCTTCAAGTGTTGCTAAGCTATGAGGAGGTCCCCCATGAGGCTCTCTTCTCCAGGCTGTGCAAACCCAACTCCTTCAGCCTGTCCTCATATGGAAGGTGCTCCAGCCCTCTCAGCATCTTCATGACCCTCCTCTGCTCCTGCTCCAACAGCTCAATGTCCTTCCCATGTTGAGCGCTCCAGAACTGGACACAGTAACTCCAGCTGGAGTCTCACCAGAGCCCAGTAGAGGGGCAAAATCACCTCCATTATCCACACAGTGCTGGCCACACTTTTCTTGATGCACCCAGATTGGGTTGTCTTCTGGGCTACAAGCACACACTGCTGGTTCATACAGATTTTCTCACTCACTCACTGATTCCCCTAAATCCTCCTCTTCAGGGTTGCACTCAAGCTGCTCTCCACCCAGCCTGTACCTGTGTTTCAAGAGCTGAAGTTATTTAGATGTTTGCTTACAGCTCTGTGGTCTGCACTAAAATCTGAGAAGTCATTAAAACTCCTAAATATAAGCTCAGTTAGTCTATTAATGTGTCACCTCCTGAGTCTGACAGTATGCATTGTACTTCATCGCATGATGAAGTTATAACTGCAGTTTATGAAAGTTACTTTCTGCAGCTGTTTAAATATGAATTATTTTTTATCTGATACTTTGTTTAAAGAAGTAGCCCTTGGACATAGCCTTTAAGCCTGGATAGTGGATTCTCTGCTGTCAAAATCTCTGCAACAGAATCAAATAAGAAATATCTACGTGTATGAAGATTCTTTCCAGCTACTTGAATGATGCTATAAATATGTCCCAATATCACTGAATATTTACATGAAGCTGGAAGAAAATATCCTCAAAAGAACAATTTCAAAGGTGTGGGGTTTTTTTCCATTTGTCTTACTAATCAATACACAAGCTTGTTCTCAAACCAGAACTGAAGACCCAGTAGAAGTTGAAAAGGAATAGTCATGGTGTGTTAAAAGGGAATAGCCCTGTGAGGCTTTGATGGGGACTCTGCTGCAAAATATCACCTTTTCTTATGTTTGTTTTAAAATGTTTATGCTTCTTAGCAAAGTAGGCCACCCCCCTGTCAGGGAGTTTTAACTCTGAGCAGGTAGTGCAGTGGAATCTGAATATTAAGCAAAACTGGGTGAGTTGCAGCTCTCCTTGAAGAGGCTGGATGGGAGCTTCAGCTGTCACTTAGGCTTGCCCAACTGTCATTTCCAGTGCTCATGGCTCTCTGTTACAGGAGTGTATTGTCTGACTGAATTATTTTCATGGACTGTGTGGGCCAGTGAAAACTAGGTAAATACCCCAGCAGCTGGTTGAGATGCTGGTTTAGCTCAGAGACTGAGCTGTCTGCTGCAGGGCTGTGTTGTGTGTGTTACTCTAAACTATGGGGACACTGCAGGTGACCTCTGTGAGTGATCACTGGTGAGGCCAGTGTCATCACCTGGGGCTATGCACTATTGATCTCTGCCTGATGGATTTTCACAAAGATTTTTAGAAATAACTGACTTCAAATGGGACCAAGGGTGGCAAATGGTTAGTTTCCATTTTGTTTGTAGACTTAATGGTTTGGGTGGGAAGGGACCTTAAAGATCATCAAGTTCCAACTCCCCTGCCATAGGTAGGGACACCTCCCACTAGATCAGGCTGCTCAGTGCCTCATCCAGCCTGGCCTTAAACACCTCCAGGGATTGAGGGGGCATCCACAGCCTCTCTGGGCAACCTCTTCCAGTGTCTCACCACCATCAGAGTGAGGAATTTCTTCCTTATCTCCAACCTAAATCTCCCCTCTTCCAATTTGCATCCATTACTCCTCCATACTGATTGATGTGTTTTCTTACACAAGGATGCAAGTTTTTTCTAAACATCTTTAGAAATTCTCAGCATTGATATTCACTAAGCTGGGGAAATCTGGAAATCAAGTTTTTAATGTAAGTTTATTCCACTATTTTCTGTAAAGATTGTTTATTTGTGTGGTTTTTTTAAATCAAGTCCTGTATCTGAAAAAGACCTATTGGATGTAAATGGTCATAATCCCAATTAAAAAACAAAGCCTGAAGTTAACTTATTATATGCTCTGGCCCTTGGTGGTTTAGCTAAGTCAACTTCCATTATTTTACCTATTGTAACATTTGAATAGGGGTTGTAAGGCATTATTTGTGCATGACTTTGTTTTAAATACATGACCAGCAACTCATTAATATTTCTGAGTTCAAATGTACTTAATCACTTGTGTTGCATTATGAATCACCCTGTTCTTTCCTGTAAGTTTCCATGGCAGAGAGGGATGCTCAGGGACTACTAATGGTACTAAGAGATGCAGGAGACCAGAGTACTTGGAGCAGTTCTTCAAATTTTGCACAAATTCAAATGAAATATTCCCTATTTCATCCAGTTTATTAGTTTAAAAGATCCTTAAGTTAGGATAACTGTGTTAGTCAAGAGAAGGATGCATTAGGCAACTTTAAAATTGAATTTATTATCAGTTTTATGAAGATTGCTTCAAGGGTGTGGAATTTTTAATAACATTCTTTTATGTTGAAATGCCTGCTGCAGCATTCTTGGGGAAAAAGGAGCTGAAGATGAAATGGATGCTAACATGTCTGCTTCTCAGATTTACCTTAGCAATTTTACGACTGGAAAGAAACATAAAATCCCTTTTCTGCTATAAATCAGTGTCTTTGAAGAAAGCCCTGGGGAGGTACAATGGGTTACAGTTATTCTCTCTTGTACTAATGGAAAACAGAACACTAAATTAACTGAAAAACCAATCACACTGTGTTCCTGAAAAGTCAAGAAAAATAATTTTTCATAATGAGAGAGGAAATAAGGAACACTTCTGGCATTTGACATGGTCAAGCTCCTATCTAGGTTTCTGCTGACATAAATCTTTGTGCAAAGGCTACTGAGGTTGAAATGTCTGTCACAGCTTACCCACAGCTTTGCATTTCCCACAGAGGGGGAGTTCTCAGCTCAGGAGGGACTTTGCTGGGGAGGATTATGGGAGAGGCAGCAAAGGAAAACAGCAGTATTTTTGCTCACCAGCCCTGGCTGGCGCAGGCAGAGCCACAGGAGTTGGTGAGGCTTTGCTGCAGCACACAGTTCTGGGCACAGGGGAAGTGTCTGCTGCCCTAGAGGTAGGTGCCCTGGACCAGATCTGAAACCTATGAGATGTGGACTAGGAGGCTGATAAATCCCTGTGATAAAGCATTTCACCCAGTGTTACTTCTTTCGTTGCTGAAAATTTTTATTTCTTCCGAAATACAGTGTTGCGTTTCGGTTATTGTTGAGTTTTTTTCTGTTTAATTATTCACCCTGCTTGTCCTTTTTGTGCTTGTTGGTTTCCTTCCATGTGACCTTAGCTCATGCAAAGTCTTAGAAATCAGTGCTCAGGGAGCAACTTTTCCCCTCCCTGCTGGTTTCAATGGTAATAGATTGAGAAGAGGCCATGCAGAACTGCTGGGGTAATACAGCACAATATTTAATGGCTGTAGGTCTATGTCTGGTACATTTTGAGGTTTTCCTTCTTTCAACACATCATATCACAGGCTTTGAATAACCAAGTGGGGCAGGATTCGGATGCAATTTGGGAAGCAGTGATGCTGAATGTTTTCTTGGACTCAGAACAAAGCAAGCTCTCTTCCTTTCATGGCTGGCTCTTGCTGATTCTTCACTCTTGACACAGCATCAGATTCATTCTGAGAATGCTAAATACAGCTCAGAGAAATGCTGCTTCATGCTTCTGACAGCTTTCTATATGAAGCACTTCTGTGTTATGTACAGGACTGTGATGCTTGGCATATCTGAAGTGTGTTCAGAGTCCCCAGTTTACATAATGTGGAGGAATGAATGTTGAGAGAGAATCCAGACAGGCAGGAATAAAACTAATGGTACCTTTAAAAAAAGAAAGAGAAATTTATAGGAAAGTAGCTAAAGAATTGAAAATATTTGCTTAGTAGCTAAAGCTGTTAGAATTTTCAAGGCCCTTTGTGCATGTATTAAAATTGATTTCCTGCCATGGTCTTGCAGATGTGCTGTATTTTTGCATCCAGAATGTAAATATTTAAATAATTGCATACCACTGTAGGTGTACAACACTCAGTTTGTGCTTTGGAAGAACAAATCTTTGAAAGAAGAGTTACAGAAAAATAGTATTGATATGCATGATACTGATATCTGTTTCTGAGATGGGAATCTTTCTGAAGAAGTGTCCTGGTTTCAGCTGGAAGAGTTAGATACCTTCCTTGTGGTGTCTGTGAAAGGAATGCAAATAATACCTGTTGGTTTAAGCATCACTTAGCAACAACTGATTGTATTCAAGTACTTTTTTCATTTTCAATACCATATCCTTCATGCTCTGTACATAAATGGGGTTACCTGGGGGGTGGCAAAGCATGATTACTATTCTGAATGGTGCCAGTTCACCAAGTAGTGAGATGACCTGTATCATTATTATTATTATTGCCAGGGCTGTTCAGCCTGGAGAAGAGAAGGCTCAGGGGGCACCTCATAGTAGCTTATCAATACCTGAAAGATGGCTACAGAAAGGCTGGAGTAAGACTTTTTAATAGGGTACAGGATGGCAGGACTAGGAGTAATGGATGCAAATTGGAAGAGGGGAGATTCAGGCTGGAGATAAGAAAGAAGCTCTTTACTGTGAGGGGGGTGAGACAGTGGAACAGGTTGCCCACAGAGGCTGTGGATGCCCCCTTAGTCCCTGGAGGTGTTTAAGGTCTGGCTGGATGAGGCACTGAGAATCAATATAAGACATTAAAAACTCCTGCCCATGACAGTGGGTTGAGAACTAGATGATCCTTAAGGTCCCTTCCAACTCAAACCATTCCATGACTCTGTTAATTATTTTTCCTTTGCTGGGATTATTTTTATTAAAGTATCTTTTATCTCAACCCATTATGGTTTTTTTTTTCTCTCTTTCCCTGCACCCATTGTTAAGGGTGAATGAGAGATAAGTGAGTGGCTGCTGGGTTCTAGCTGCCATCTGTAGCTAAGCCATGACATACCAGTATAACATGCAGGTTTCTACTGGCCCATTTTTACTGCTAAATGTAATATATATGTGTGCCAACAGATGCATATGGCCGTGTTGGTACACATGCAGTATGGTGACAGTCTTTCCTGGGGTTTTATTTCCATCTCTGCCCCTGGGATTCAGCTTTTCAAAGTCAGAATTTGCTTGATAGGTAAAATTGGTGACTGAAGATGAAGAAATATTTTATAGCTTCTGAATTTTCTCCAATTTTGTACCCTGCTTGCTAGTGTGATATTCAGTGATTTGTGACAGAATTGTGTGATATCTGCTTATTTCCCAGTCCACAACACTTATGAAATGCTCTTAATATTCAGGCTGAAGAAGATACAGAAGTTCAGGAATCTGATAAGAAGCTGCTGATCCATGAAGCCCACAATGCCAAAGGGCAGTATTAGATCACAAGTTTCTCCTTTCTGGTTGTTATTTGCTCTCATGGAATGAGTACTCTGCATGTGCAGTTTGCAGCTGAAGGGCAGATTAACGTGTAGGGCCATGAAAATTTAACTAGGAAAGAGAATTTGATCTCTCATCCTACAGGAGAGATCCTGCTGCTAAAGCTAAATGCAGCCTGAATCACTGTGGGTTTTGGATTTGAAAGCCATTACCCCTTTCCAGGAATCTCATATAGTTTTACCCCCTCTCCATGCCAATTTAACCAGCCTTTTCTACTCTAAGATTGGCAAGCAGAGAAAGAAGTCAGCTGTCTAATTACTACCAATGGAGAAAAAAGATGAAATTACTTAAGTCCTTCTGATCTTGGAAGGCTTTCACTTACTGTGTGAGTCTCAAAGGTTTTGGATAGCAACCAGAGCAACATAATTCTGAGTAAATCAAGGCTCAAAACTTTAATGTCTGTTTCATCCTGTTGAGTGAGGAACTCAAAAGTCATTTTAGTGTTTATTGCTTGATGCACGTGCTTAGGCTACTAGCAGGGAAGAAAAGAGATGGAAAATTCTGGATTAACTGAAGAAAGATGCAGTACTAACAAATCATTTCAAGCTATTATGCAGCAATTTTATCTCCTTGGAGAGGTCCTTCTCTAGTTTAAAAATCATTGAAGATATGGATTTAGAATTCCTTCCTATCCCAAGCCAGTTTATATTTTTAAGACATTTGACATCATATCAAAGATTTTTGGGATTATTTGTATAGCTTTGTGACACACTTTGTAGCTTAAACTTTGATACCTCCCAGTAAGGCTGCTGGATTTCTTTATTTTTCTTCTTGGACTTTTCAGTCAAAGAAATAGAAAACACTAATAATGTGAAATAGCCTGGAAATGCTTTCTCTTCCATCAAGAAACACAGCATATCCTTTCAAAGCTTAATTGAGCATCACAAAGCTAATTAGCTGTCCGAAGACATGCCATTTAATTCACAATCCAGCATTAATTTGTTCTACAGATTGAGCTTATCTCATATATAAATGCCTTTGCCCTGTGGCTTTCCAGACAGCTGCAATACACAAAAAAGACTGATAACTCTGTCATATAAGTGTTGCTACTTCCTTCATTGTGTATAAAATACTGAACTGCATGTGAATTGTAACTGGGAAGTTTTCTCTGTCACAGTGAAAAAAAAAATAACTCGCATTTTTATTCCCTTCCAGCTGGGAATAATGTTATCAATCTGGAATGCAAAAGGCATCATTTGAGGTTGGGACTAGATGATCATTTGCAACCTGTTAATGTAATGTGTAATTTTGATGATATGTTGAATAAACAGCATCAAAGCTTTTTGGGGGTAGGATAGTAACTAATTGCCTCATCACTTTCTCTTTATTGTAAAAACCCTGAGCCTATTTGTTAGCTGTAATAGCTCAGAGGAATTGCTACAGTTAAGATGTTTATGCTGCTAATCTCTGAAGCATACAGCATCATTTTCAGAGACTATTTCACAAATTCTTTCCCGTGTCTGTCTTCAGTAAGAAAGTAATGATTTTCTTAAGATATGTAATGAGTGAGTTCCTGAAGTATGACTTTCCATGCACAAATACCAAAGCCCTTAGTATTACACTGCCTGTCTTGCTGAACTCATTGTAGTGGCAAACATTTCCAATTAATTTTTCCCCTTCTTAGTAGGAGTTGATGCCTTTTTGGATATACTATTTGTATAAACTCCCATTAGGGAAAAAGTTGGAGCCTCTTCCTCTTTGCAGAGGCCAAACTTGGACCTTAAAACATTTTTGCAGTAAGGGTATTTTTTCCTCATGTAAATTTTTCTCCAAAGATCTGCACAAAGGAATTTGGGATTGCTCACCTGTGATGCTAGGCTTTCCCCAGGCTCTCATGCATCCTCAGGAACCAAACTCCAGCAGAACTTCCCTTCTAGGATGAGCCCTTTAGGCCAAAAGGGACAGAGCTGCTGCTTTGATGGGCTGCTAGAGACTGGGAGTAAGGAGAGAGAACAGGAAAGAGGGGAGGAATGAGAGTGAAAAAAAATTACAGAAAGGACTGGAAAAGAAAACTGTGTTAGTAAGAGTCCTTTTGACAGTGAAGTGAGGTGTAAATTCCTAAAACTTAACCCTAATACATATGAAGTGACTACAGATAGGAAATAAATCTTTATCTTCTCTATGAACTTTTTTTTTTTCAGGCAAGTCTTTCTCTCAGCTGACAAGAAAGTCAAGTAAAAACCCTGTCAGCAGTCAAGTGGGTGGCTGCATGGTCTTTAAGTGCTTTGGGGTTTGAATTTCAGACTAGTATGTTTGAAACTTAATCAAATATGGCAATCTGGGCCAGAGAGGTTTCCTCTTTTTGGGGCTGGAAGTTTTGTCAGCTGCAAAGCTGGAATTTGGAACCTGCTTTTTCACTCCAAGCTACAGACTTCCCAAGGCCCTATCCCAGTTTTCCTTTGGCAAGTCTGATATTTACCTGTGAGACAGCTGCTGCTGCTTCTCATACAAAATGGCACCATTCACTCAAACCAGTGCAGGTCTGGGATCTCTCATCTTCCCTCTGAGGTAACTCTAATGGAGTCCTGTCTGAGATGTCTCTTGCTAATAGATGAGAACTGTCAGGAAATGCTAAGAACTTCTAGTGACGTTGGAGTCACTTGTCTGTCTGTGTCAGCTGAAGGTTTATCCCTTATCTGCCAAACTCATCTTCTGGTCCAGATTTGTGAGACTGCTATAAATGGTGAGGAGCTGGTCTGAAATAGGAGAGAGGTAGTAGGGAAGGAAGGAAAACCTAAAAGTAGGTTTGTATAAAAGCATTAGCAAAGACAAACCCTCCAATTAAATGCAAGTTGCATATATTGCTTTATCCACTGCACAGACCTGATGGAATCTGACCTATTGATTCAGTGCTATCCCTTTATTTATGTTCAAATAAAGATTATGTGGCAGGTTATAGAGCCATGCTATTGATTATAGAATCACAGAATGGAAAGGGTTGAGTTGGAAAGGACCATAAAG
>VZTY01000673.1:5000-13108 GCA_013400935.1 Turnix velox | reverse complement strand
GGTGTTTAAGGCCAGGCTGAATGAGGCAGTGAGCAACCTGGTCTAGTGGGAGGTGTCCCTGCCTGTGGCAGGAGTCTTGGAACTAGATGATCTTTAAGGTCCCTTCCAACCCAAACTATTCTATGATTCTATAATGAGGAAAAGAAACTATTTCATTAATGTGGCCAAGTCTAACCAATATAGGCTCGTTTCCATGTTTCCCTACGTCTTGAGGAAAACAGAAGCTCAGAAAAAAACATAGCTGCAATGATTTACCAACTCACTGCTCACTCATGAGTATGCTAGGAGAACTTAGGGGTTTTATCTCAAAACTAGGAAAGAATCATCAGACTGTGTAATATAAGGATCTACATCAGAGTGGAATCACTTGGTCACATGCTACAAGTATTGGGAAAAAAAACAAACTTGGGAATGTGGTCCAAAATCTGCTCTCTACATCAAGAAGTGGCATGCCCACTTAAACAAGTGGATTATACACAAGGGACTAGTGTGTTCCTAGCTTGTTTTTCTCAGTAGCAGAGGGAATACAATACAAGCAAATTCAAGTTCAAGACACTGAAAATCTACTTTTGGTCCTAATGTGGAACTCCTTTTTTCAATGATATTTTTAGGATTGTTTTATTCCTTCCTCTGTTTTGTGGAGGCTGCTGTAGAACATCTGTTACTTAAAATGGCTGCTTTCCTTATTACATATTGGTAGCTCTAATAAAATGGTGTTTATCTACAGATATATAAAACAAACAGCATTTTTCTGGTATTTATATATAGTATTTACAAAAAAGGTTTCCAGTGTGGAAGTCAATCCAACCTAATCACAGATTTTCTGTCACATTTACCTTAGTACCAGGACTCCTATCCATCTAGCAAATTATTTCTTGTGGAGATACAGGACCAAATTCTTCTTACAGCAGTTACAGCAGTATGTACTTGGAGTGACTCCAAAAGAGCTAAAACCAGTAGAGGTAGCTTAATATGTTCTGGTGTAAATCAGAAGAGGATTTGGCTTCTGATCTTTCAATAATTATTCAAGAGTAAACAACACTCAGTTGCATCACAGAAGAGCACTGGAATGTGAAATATTGCAAAACTGCAAATACACTGAAAAAATAAAATTAAATTAAAGAATTCATTACAAAATTCTCTTTCTTTGCTATTTCATCCATTGTCAGTTCTTGCAGAATACTCTGTAGACCATTGATCTGAACCTAGGACATCCATGAGATGCTGGTTTATTAGGTTTGGTGTCTTGTAACTGGTAGTGCATTATGAGATAAGAGTTTGTAGCAACACATGGCAATTGGGGATCTGTATGCCCGTGCTTCATTACTTCTTGACCTTTCAGATGATACCCAATTGAAAAAGGATCAGTTCTTACATCTGGCAAAAGCCTAATTTACTAATATGCTGTCCTCCTGAGTCACTGCTGTAATACGTCAGCTGAACTTCTTATATATCTTGACCCCACTTCAGTTGATTGTTGCTCATTTGTTTAGTTTTGACATGCATGGGGCTTACTTTTGAGGTACAAATTCATTGATTGAGAGGTGAATGGACTTTGCACGTGAGACCAAACCAAATATTCTCAAAGTCATCATTTACCAAAAAAACACAACATGAAAAAAACAAGAAGAGACAAACAAAAAACACACACGGCCAAGAATTTAACTTGACCAAGAGCTCTCAGCATGTTAATTAGGCCATTTCTTCATATTCTTCTTCCTGCAATACCTTCAAAAGAAACTATTCCACATCCCATGTGTCTCATCTATCCTCTGATTCCACATTGTGTTTGCCATTCCAGGAGGTTTCCTGACCCAGAGCAGGAAGAGGAGAATGAACCTTGATTTGAACTTCAGTTAGAAATGTTTCTTTTGAGTTAATAATTTACCAAGCCATTGTAACTCATCTCAGTTTCTGAGATCCAGTTCTCCACTGGAACAGGTTGCCCCAGAGAGGCTGTGGATGCCCTCTCAATCCCTGGAGGTGTTTAAGGCCAGGCTGAATGAGGTCTAGTGGAAGGTCTCCCTGCCCATGGCAGGGGGTTGGAACTGGATGATCTTTAAGGTCCCTTCCAACCCAAAATATTCTATGATTCCTTGATTCCACTTAAACTTCAGAAACACAGATGCAGTAATGACAGAGGTGAGGATATGAACAGGAAAACACAGAGTTGTGGTAGTATCACTACCACAAGAGAGTGTTTCGCATTTAAATTGTTAATACTGCTTCCTCCAGTACATACTCAGAAAATATCTAGACTTCTTGCATTGAAAAACATGACTCAAGTAAGAAATATCAAAATCGTGTCTATCTGTCCTTTGAAAACAGTTCTGTGCTTAACAAGGTTCATAGACAAATTCCCCAACATGACCAAAGCTGATGAGACAAGACTGAACATCCCACTAGAATAAGGATTTCACAAAAGTCCACTTAAATAAGGAAGGCATCCTGTCTCCAGTAGTCATACATTCCCAAGGCTTTGGGGAAAAAAAAAAGAGAAGAAAAAAAATGAAGTTCATAATGTACTAGGCAGTTGTGAAAAATCTCCCCCGTACAAATGGGCAAAGAACAAGGCAGCTTCCTCAAGACAGGCTGAAGATATTATGTGTTTTCTTGTCATCTGCAAAATACAGGTTGCACCTTCTGTTTTCATGTCTCATTCACATGGGTGTTCACCATCTGATGTGCACCTCCTACATTCCTCTCAAAGTTACCATCCCATGTATATAGGTAAAAAATCTCTGAATTTTAAAAAAGTACTGCAAATAGCAGAAAAGGTGGGAAGAGATCCCAAGGTGTTTAAAATCTTCTGAACAAATTGTACTGGGGCTCTTGCATTCCGAACTTCTAAGTTAACAGCAGAAAAAAAGTAAAGTCCAGAAAAAAATTATGAACATCCCTATCAATTATTTCTCTTTCTTTGGGATCCATGAAAGCAAAGTTAGTTGGAAGGAGTTAAAGTGAAGCCCACACAGGAAAGAATACTCTGAAATGGTTCTGCAGGGGGAAAAAAAGGCTGCCCCATGTATTCTTAGACAAGTGTGGTAGTCTATTATGGTAAGCATTGCCATTTCGTGGAGATGGAGACCACATATTTAATTGTTCTCTATAGTTTCTTTAAAAGGTGGCTTCAAACTACTCTCTGAGGAGCAGAACTGGTTAATTGTAGCCCTGCTGGATTCCACATATCACAAAGGGCTCAACAAGAGCTAAATAAAGAGAGTTTAATCAGATCTGGAAAAGATGGTTTTTAATGGAAGTGAATTCTGCAGAGGATGATAATCATTAAAACTGAGGAGTTAATCAAAAATCCTAAAACAAGAACAGAAACTTGAAGCATCCAGGAAACATGATCCCTCCTCCAATTCAGACCTTTTTAAAAAGTAGGTGAAAGGAAAAAAAACCAAACAATAGAAAAAAATTAATATTTTTTTTTTAGAAAAGAATTATGATTTCTTAGTCATCTCCTCAGCTACAGAAAAGGAGGTTTCTGACTCCTGGGTTAGAATCACAGGACAGGTTACTGCATGGTGATTACTTTGAGACTGTGATTAAAGGATTACTAAAGGGACGGCGAAGTTAAAACTGCTTTGGGAAAATTATTCCACATCCTCTACAAAGCAGGAAAATAACCTATCCTTGAATGCCACTCTGGAGGACATAATTAAAGAGGAATGAGAACTCCCTAACAAAGGAAAGTGTTTTAATAGGGCAATACATGAAACACTGTACCACAGAAAGAGAAAAGCACATGGGTGTTTGGGAGGAGGTGGTTCCAGTGCAAGCTCCAAAGAGAATCTGTGGCCACAGCAAAAGAGATGGCAAGTCCTTTTAGGGTAATATCACTGCCCTATATGGCCCGTTAATAAGGAAGTGGAAAGCACTTCTGAGACTACATAATGAAACTGCAGCTGCTTCTTTGCTGACACCCTTCTTAGCCACCTGCTTTGCCAAGATGATTTTAGCACAGCAGCACAAGATAAAAGACCGAGCCTGTGCTAAGCTTAAACATGCCAAGTCACTAAAATGTAAAATATTTTTGTCCTTAATTACCATTACGGATGGCTTCCTGTCTTCTACAGGCCCTATTAGTTTGATTTTTCCACTCTGGTTTTCAACCTTGCCCAGCTGGGCAAACCTCAGTACAGCAACTGGTCTGAATTCATTATTGATCCTGCTTGGGGCAGGAGGTTGGACTCCTAATATCCTTCCCTACCTGAATGTCCATGACTATATGTCTCTCTGATTAAGGTCGATGGAAAGTGAGTGCTCTATGACAGGGAGTCACTTTATCACATTGATTTTAGAGAAGCTCAATAATAAAGTGGAAGAGACAATGATCTTACTACCTTTTAAGTATTGTTCTAAACACAGAGATAAATGCACTTTGGACATGGTCAAAGTGTGTATTTGGAATCACAGAATAATTTGGGTTGGAAGGATCTTAAAGAACATCTAGTTCCAACCTCCCTGCCATAAACAGGGATGTATCCTACTAGACCAGGTTGCTCAGTGCCTTGTCCAGCCTGGCCTTAAACACCTCCAGAGAGGGGACATCCATAGCCTCTCTGGGCAACCTGTTCCAGTGTCTCACCACCCTCTAAGTAAATAATTTCTTTCTTATATCTAGCCTGATCTAACCTTAATACAAACCATTTGGATTAAACAAAGCCAAGGAAGTAAGCTTCTTTTTTATTTCCTCAGACAGCAACAAAAATAGAAGAATTCTTACCAGGGT
Organism: Turnix velox; assembly: GCA_013400935.1. Classification (NCBI taxonomy): domain Eukaryota; kingdom Metazoa; phylum Chordata; class Aves; order Charadriiformes; family Turnicidae; genus Turnix; species Turnix velox. The sequence goes on along the minus strand of VZTY01000673.1, from coordinate 8,370 downwards.
GCAAAATGACACCTAATTTAGGAAAAAAGCTCTTAAAATTGATGTCCTATGTCTTGAAGCAGTAGCCCAAAATACCATGAAAGCTAATGTAAACCCCAATATTACTACCCTGTGGTATGTGATCTGCCTCATAGCTGGTTACAATTTATTGCAGATGAGTGTCAGATCACTATTTAGGGTGATAATTTTTAGTCTGTTGTCTGAAACATCAAGTCTTGGGCCAAAATATCTGACATGATGGCATCTCATCTTCATAACAAGGCATTTGTTACAAGCTGCATCACAGCTTGTCAACTCATTGAGCAAACAATAGCTTTCATCAAATAATTTAAACTCGAAGTTATGACCTTAATCAGTTGCTTGGGAGCCCAAGCATTGCATGACTGCTTGCAGTAGAGGCATGTTTTGTAAGACCCTGCACTTTTCCAAGATCTTGCAGCCACCCATACAGTACCTGCTGCAAATCAAGTTTGTTCATAGAGCACTATCTTTGCTGTCATTTTGTTCACACCTCCTTGATGGAGGTTTGAGGGAGAAAATACCTTACTTTCACTGATTCTCCACACAGACAACTCTTCTTCAGACCATCTGTCAGCAGATGTTTTGAAAATATGAGGCTGGGAGCTCCCAAATGCAGCACCTTCAGTGCCTGACCTGGCAGCCTTGCCCAAGCACCTGCTTTTGCCTCCTTGCCATTATTCACAGAGGTGGTGCTGTTCCTCTGGCCCATCTTCTTTAATTAAAACTCAAAGGTTTTCTCTTCATCAGTAAAGTTCACTCACTTAAACTGCAAATTCTCCTCCTGTTCTACCCTCAAAAACCTGTCCAGCTGGAGGACTGATTTCCACTTTTACCCTACCTCCTAATTACCCCCGTCTCTGATTCATGTCATGTATTGCACACATCCCACCTACCCATGTTAGACTTCTACCCCACACCCTTTATCTTCATGAATCTGCCCACCAGGCAATGCTACATTCTTCCCCATACTCTGCCTTTCTTTTGCCCTTGTTTTCTTCCCCTGTACCTCATGGTACACAAATGCAAAGCCTCCACACCAAAATGGGACCCCAACTCATCACAGAGCCTACACCCTCCCTTCAGTGTTCTGCTCTGTGCCAGCTCAGCTTCCCAGTTGTCTGTGAGGCGTGTGTCCCAGGTCTCATGAAGCACATCAATGCAAGTACCAGAGCCACTGCTGCTTCTACACAAAAGTATGAGGTGTGAGTGATAACTCAGGCATCTTCAGGTGGTCAGGCTCACGTTAGAATCTACATCTGGTTCCAATAATGAAACTAGAAACTTTTCTACTTACCCCAGCCTGAAATACTCAGCTTCAGCTCTTTGTTTCCATGATATACGCTGAATACCAGCACAAGACAAACTGTCTTGAAGACAGGGTAAAACAGCCACTGTTTACTATCTTGCTCTTTAACAAGTAAATTGAAATTACAGCACCTTTAGCAACATTAAACAGGGAAGACCCCATGCACACAGCCTAGAAACCCTGGTCACTTATCCATGCATGTGCATGGGTCATTATCTTTCCTAATTTCAAACCAGCATTTTGCAGGAGAGCATGCACTTTTTAGAGGCCATTATATAGAGGTCTTGTATTTAAACCCTGAACTTTAAGCTTAATGGCTATCTCAATCACCTTTGCAGAGGGAATATCTACTTACTCAGCATTCAAAAACATGAGGTTCATACAGATCTGCAAGAAAGCATTTTAAAACTGTTTATGGCCTCTTAACCAGCTACATTTTCTACCTACACATAGGCATTTGCAGAATGAAAATATTAGTTATGCATCTGCATCAGATTTCAAAGGTAGAGAAGGCTCACTTCTGCACTTTATTGCCATTTACATCCACCCACACATATACACTGCAGCATGGTTAATTTTTAAACTGGTGTGTGTCTTAAAGTGCAACTATCTAAGTAAAATTTGGATGCAATCTATTCAAGCCCTTTAGTCTTCTCACGGATTTTCCTGCTAAATCATCTCTAGCTGAATACTAGTTAACTAGTATGCAGCTCATCCTTCCTGCCCACATTCAAAGCCATCTTCAGTATTTCCTCCTGCTTTTACCTCCAGCTACCATCTCATGGATTAGTACTGCCATTTTACCCACATTTCTTCCAATGGTTTCTTGTTGACTCTTGCTTTACTTCACATGAAGTTCAACAAGGCCAAGTATAAGGTCCTGCACCTGGGCTGGGGCAACCCAAAGCATAGATACAGGCTGGGTGGAGAGTGGCTCNGAGGCCCCAACTGCAGTACTGTGTCTAGTTCTGAAACCTTCAATGTAAGGACATTGAGCTGTTGGAGCAGGTCCAGAGGAGGCCACAAAGATGATGAGAGGGCTGGAGCCTTCCGAGGAAAGGCTGAAGGAGTTGGGGTTGTTCATCCTGGAGAAGAGAAGGCTCAGGGAGGACCTCTTAGTAGTTTCTGAAGAGGGCTACAGAAAGGCAGGGGTAGGACTTTTTAATAGGGTATGTGATGGAAAGACTAGGAATAATGGATGCAAATTGGAAGAGGGGAGATTCAGGCTGGAGATAAGAAATTCTTTTACAGTGAGGGTGGTGAAACACTGGAACAGGTTGCCCAGAGAGGTGTTTAAGGCCAGGCTGTATGAGGCATTGAGCAACCTGGTCTAGTGGGAGGTGTCCCTACCTATGGCAGGGGGGTTGGATCTAGATGATCTTTAAGGTCCCTTCCAACCCCAATTATTCTATTAATTCAGTAAAGACTATATGCTCAAATATAAGACACTGTGAACCTACTTCCCTTTCACAATGGTTAAGCTTCAGGCATTTTTGTTCTATCTTTATTATTGTTTTTTCTATTTTTAAAAAATTCTGAGAAAATAAAAGGGTACAATGCTGATAGCTAAAGTAGTAGGAGGATAATGTTCATAAGACTCTTGAATGGTAAAATTCCAGAAAAGTAAGTACATTACAAAATGGTAGTTCACTTTTAGCACAAGGCTTCAAATGGCTTGTCTTTGGGATTTGGGAGGGAGAATGATTCAAGAATTTGTATCTTAGTTGCGAGATACCATGCTGTATCCTAAGCTCTAAAACTCTAAGAGTGTTGCCTGTATCAGTCTGCAATAGTCATCCCAGCTTAGCACACAGCAACTTCTAACATGAGTGTAGTTGACTATTTCACCATTAGTTTTGTGGCAGCATGAAAAGATATGGAAAGATTTGGAAAGTGGGACATGGAAATGTGAGTAAGGTTTGATTGCAACTCAGTTCACTTAGGTTTTATATGAAAGCAACTATTTATAGTTCTCTTTGTGTGGGAGGAGATCTGGCTTTTATTGTGATTTAACTCCAGTCAGGAAGAGCTACCACCTTCAGA
>VZTY01000614.1:0-17177 GCA_013400935.1 Turnix velox | reverse complement strand
TGGGCCTAAACCAGGACAAATATAAAAACTAGAAACACCGAAGTCATGGCAGCAGGCAGAGAACAAAAGAAGTAAAGGTAATTTTAAAAACATTGGCCCCTTTTAGATGGTCATCTGCTAAGTAAGCACCTATCGCCTGATTATTGAGACAAGCTATATAAAGACTCCTGACAGATTTATTTAATAAAACAACAAAAAACCCAACAAAAGATGCAGAACTGCTACTAGCCATCCCTGAGTGGAAGCAGATTGTTTCCTCCACTCCTCTTTTCCCCTCTCACTGCTGGATTTTGCATCACTTGCTGTGAGTCAGCCTCTCTTCACTTCTCTTGATGACAGCTTTCATGAACACTGGGAGAGCTGTGCTTGTGCCCAGTTCTCTGATGCACTCAGAGCAGTTTTCAGTTCTTCTAAAACCCCTACAGTTTTTTTCAGTTGAAGCTGTGACTCTTGCATGGCAAATTTAGGGTACTGCCAACAAAATTTCTTTTCACTTTAGTCTTTAGTGTCATTTACTGCCTGCCAATTATATGGAATGAAGACTGAAAAGAGCTCCAAAATTGCATTTCTGACTCTGATGCACACAAACAAGCACCCATCTCCCACCAAAGTTACACAAATGTTTGGTTTAAAAATTTGGAAACTGCCAACATGGTGTTGAGCCTGGCTACTCAGTTACCACTCTGGAGGCAAACAAAAGGAAGGAAGTGAACAAATCAGGGGGAAGGAGAAACAGATTAAATTAGCAAATATTCTGACCCTGAAGGCTCAAGAAGTAAAGTCAGGGAAAGCAGAGGCACCAGTTAGTTGGACATTCCTTTGAATTCCTTTGATCCCTTAGGACAGTTTAAAGAGAAATGATCTGACCATTCTGCATCTGCTAGTGATTGAAGGCAAATAAGGAGAATCGTGTGATTTCCAGTTCAAGAACTATATACACAGCTTTTATGAGAGCAAATACAGCAAATCTAAATCAACCTCATCTGACTAATAAACCCTGAGATGCCTCTAGCATATGGAAAAATGATGCTAGTAGACATTCACCAGAATAAAAAGAAGAAAGAGAGAAGGAGAGGAAAGAAAGATAGAAAGAGAGAAAGAAATGTTAAAAATGGTAAATAATTTATTGCAAGGAACATTTTTGGTGGAAACATTGTAGTCCCCAGTGTAGCACTGGGAATGATCCCATTTGGGCTTATAATGTGGAGAGATTAAGTTCTAGACCATGTCAGTAAAGCAATAGGTACTCCATCCTTCCCACACTGGCTACGTTTTTCTGTTATTCCCTGTACATGCCCAGATGCTGTGCAGGAGAGCCCCACAGAAATTAATGTCCTTTGCTTATTCTGCCCAGTATAAGTGGGTTGATTTCCTATGGCCTGGTGCTCAGGAAATCTCCAACTGAGATCAGTCTCTATTGCAAGAGTAAGAGGAAAGACTTTTCTTGTCTGGTTGCTATCTAAAGCTGTATCAACACATGGAAAAATAAAATGCTGCAAACTAATGAACACCACTGAACAAGTATCACCCAGCCTCATAAATTATTTTTTAAGCTTGATAGCCAGTACTAACCAAGTTCATTTCACAAAAAAGTTGTGCTAGTTCAGTCCTCTCCTCCCTGACCATCTTCCTTTTATTAGCTACATTTTCAGCCTGAGAAGATAGGCAGGCCTTTTCCCTTTACTCCATTTGCAGTTACAAAAAACTCTTCTTTTCACAAGGATGTATGTGCAGTTCATCTTCTGTAGCACGTTAAGGAACATCATCATCTAAATGGATGAGCTTTGCACACTGACAGAGACTGAACCGAGTTTAGTTTTGTTGCACAGCAGAAGAAATTTGTAAAGTGTTTACATTTTACTTAGTAATAACTTTCTCTGTTTTTTTTTATTATGGGTCTTAAAATGCTTAATATGGAGAAAGAAAAATTTTATAGCAGAGTTGTTCTGCAACAATATTGCCTGTCCACCAGTTCTAATTACATAATTTCTAATTTTTTAAGCCAATCATTAATTTCTCAATAATTCATTTATTTTCCCTTGGAATAAATTTCTCCATTCCCTTCATGCAAGTTGAATGGTTTGGACAAGAGAGTAAGAGTAGCAGAAAAAATAACACTAGAAATAGTGAAAGGGTTTGTAACATAATTTTAAATGTTGAGTTCCAAAACCTACTGAATTATTCTTCCTGGGATTCCAAAAGCTATATCAGTTCTTGGCAATGCTTGAAACCATCCCTTTACTCCTTCATGATGCTCATTTTTCCTGCAAATCTGCTGACACATTTCTAAAGTGTTCCAAAGGAAACAATGCAACATATCTGCAAGTTAAACCTCTTTTAAATCTGACTTCTAAACGTACAGCATGATAATGGTGCAACAGGATACCCCTCTGAAATAATTTTGGAGTGAAATAATTCACATTGAAGGGAGAAAAGGAACATTGAACTCCACAAAAATAATAGGGGGAAAGGGGAATTTGACCTCAGAAACAAATAGTATCTTATTACATAGCATTATTTGCACTTCTAAGTGCCTGTTTTCAAAGTCATACTATAATTATCATAAAAAGATCAGATCTTTCTGTATCATAAGGGTCTTAATTTTAAACCTTTTCCTTTTACAAACAAATAAGCACCCAAATAAATGTTTTTGTTTAAAGGTTAATTACTGTAATATACTGGTCATATCAATTACAAGAGGTAACTTACCAGCATAGAAATAACAATTTAAAGACATTTTTAATACTGACTTATGCCCAGAAATGTAGGTAAATGTTTTTCCACAAGGTACTTACTGATAGGAGAGTGAATATGTGAATCAAAAAAAGGAAGTCCGAAATGCCCCACTGTCTTGGCTTGCTTTCTCTGTCTCTACATCTTTTCTCACTTTCTCCATCTTTTCTCTCTCTATCTCTGTGCTTGGAAACACAGATGATGGGTTCAACTATGAGTTAGTTCCTGCAGATGCATGAAATCAGAGACTAAGTATACAGCAGGGTACAGAAAAATTAGAATAAAGGAAACAACAATTATGGAAGCATACCAAATTCCTCTCATGAGCAGATGGACTCAGAGGAGGATGTGTTTTGCAACTGGACATTCTTTAGATGACAATGGGAAAATGTGAAATTGCAACAAATCTTAGTACAAGCCAAACAAAATAAAAACAGGCTGGTTCATGAAGTTAAAAAAGCTGAATTTTGTTATTGTAGTGGAAATCATAGAAAGTAGTAAAGGAGGAACTATGACTTTCTAGGAAGACATTATTTGTAACATTGGCCATGTGACTAGAAAATTTCTTAATTGTAAATCCTCTTTTTTGTCTTTTTAATTCTACTCTGGGTTTTAAGAGTTGCCCACTAAACTGAAAACCTTTGCATCATTGCAACCTAATGCTGGACAAAATACCTGCTACATCCCATGTTGTTCATAAAATATGTTTGTATGCCCTGCTTCCCATGACAGAATACTTGTCCTCTTCATAGCCAATGTCAATTGCATTTTTTAATGTCTGGCTACATACATAAGACAATGTTCATCTTCCTAGAAAGACAAATAAATTAATCAATTTAAAATATTCATCCTCTTCTGATGAACAGTTGTGTCAACGGGTTATTTTTAAAGTCATGCTTGAGCAACTTTTTCCTGGATGCAAGTAAAGCAGTTAAGTAATTAAGTAATAGCGTGGCATAATCAAAGCTTTGCTCCAAAAAAAAAGATAGAATTTCCTCATTTTTGTATGACTTTCCTTTAACTATGTATTCATTCTTTACTAATTATTGATAGAACTTCACCGAAGATTCTAGTCTTTTATTTGGTAAACCCATCATTGCACACAGCATCAAAAGCATATTTAAAAACACTGGTTTGGCATTCACTTCATTCCAGTTCTGTGGAATATCCCATCTTTAAAAAATACAGCAAACTAGTATGAATACATCAAGCACATCACCAGTTAGCTTCTTTAAATCAATCTAATTTTAAATACTTAAAACCTATTCCAAAATTTTAAACCTGTAAATTTAGCTGTTTCACAGCCTTCAGTGTTACTCATAGAATGGGAAAAAGTATCATCATCACCACTATTGATACCAGATACAAAGCAGTGTAAGAATGTCTATTGAACCCTTCTTCTGCTTTATTGCTGACAGTCCCATAATTTCCTTGTGAAAGTGAATAAATAATTCTGTTTAGGCTAGTTTTGATTGTTGTAATCTTAATATACAGTTAGATTTTATTTCATCTTTTATTCCAATCATTTTATTATAATTCCCTCTACTAGTATATGTGTGTTCTCATTATATTTTATATGTTGTTTGAACCTTTAATTATCAGCTCCAATATTTTTTACTTATATCCTGTTAGTTTGTATCTTAAGTGATCTTACTCTTTGTTTGAATTCCAGAAATGTAGTTTGGGAACATGTAATATGGTACTTCTCTATCATGATGCAATTATAAAGCATATTTTTCATCTTTAAGCCACATTAATTTTTCTTTTTTTTAAAAATGGCATTTAGCCATCCTTTTTTTTTTTCACAACAGAAACTGAGCAACATTAAAACAAGTACTGTTTTTAAAACTCCATAATGTTGATCTGCTATGCTGAAGCAAACACAATGATTGTTAGAATGGCAGATTTTCTTTAATAACTTTTAGATATTTTTCATTTTTTTCTATTCTGGCCTGGACATGAGACCTTAAATGTCAACCAGACTTAATTTTTCATCTCAGTAAGGCAAGTAATTCCTTCTGTCCATATCTAGGTAGACAACTCAAATGCTAATATCTTGTTCTTGAATGCAAATTGGTGGCTTGCAGCAGACTTCCCAGAGTCTGTTCTCCAGTGGTGTGTCTCAGTATTACTTTGTAGTAAACCAGCATAACTTTTGGCAAGACAAGCAGTGCTATTTCTGGCTTAGATCTGTTGACTTTTCTTCTTCCCAATCCAGTTAAAGCAGCTACAGACTAAGGTTCTACAGATCTCTTCACCATTCTGGCAAAATGAATTTTTTTTTGAGAACATCCAGGTTATTCAGAATTTGGCTATCATTTTCACTCATTTTCAGTTTTGTTTCTTACTAGTTCCATGTTTTCTCCACTACACTATTGTTTTCTCTTCCAACAATCATGGAGAATCATATAATTTTACTATGCATCAGTGGTATCATAGAATACCTCTAAAAATCAAACCCATTTATTTCACATCTTATAACAAGCCTGTACTTCCTTTTAGCTGACATCTGAAAGTTTTATTTCTGCATCCTTTAGCTTCATATGTTGTTCATATTTTTAAACTTTATTAAGAAGTAAAGAAATTTTATCAGGCTCAAAACTGAATTGTTCATTTTGTTTAACAGTTTCAGCAATGTTGAATGGAAAAACACTGTAATAATTCTTTAATGAAGAAATTAACTCTAATATTTAAAATAAGAATAATAGCCCTTCTGAAATAAATTATTTTCTTTGGAAACTGTTGCAGAGATGTGTGAATCTTAAATTAAGATCTTTGGGGTGAACTGAGGCCCCATGGAGAGGTTGGGTGTGAGCTCTGGGGTCCCAAAGTCCTGCCAGGGCTGTGCCCTCCCCTTGCTTTCTGCAAGCATCCCCAGTTGGTGTGGAGCCAGCCCACAGCCTGGCATGGGCTTCAAGCTTCTTGAAGAGGGCACTATCTTGTCTCTGTCCTGAGTGTTTTGGGGGAAAAAGCATACTTCTGGGATCATATTCCTCTTAGGGTCCTATTTCCCAGCAGAGGCCATTGCTGGGTCAAAAGCAAGAGCAGATATTTTGCTTGTCAGCTCACTGCCTTTCTCCTGGGGCTCACAGCTCCAGTGGAACATGGTTCTGGAGCCCTCAACATAAGGACACTGATCTGTTGGAGCAGGTCCAGAGGAGGGCCACGAAGATGATCAAATGGCTGGAGCAACTGCCTTATGAGGACAGGCTGAAGGAGTTGGGGTTGTTCAGCATGGAGAAGAGAAGACTCAGGGGGAACCTCATAGTAGCTTTTCACACCTAAAGGGGACCTACAGAAAGGCTTGGGTAGGGCTTTTTATTAGGCTCTAGGATGCAGGACTAGGAGTAATGGATGCAAATGGGAAGAGGGGATATTTAGGCTGGAGATAAGAAAGAAATTCTTTATGGTGTGGGTGGTGAGACACTGGAACAGACTGCCCAGAGAGACTGTGGATGCCCCCTCCCTGGAGGTGTTTAAGGCCAGGCTGGACAAGGCACTGAGCAGCCTGAATTGGTGGGAGGTGTCCCTGCCTATGGCAGGATGGTTGGAACTAGATGATCTTGAAGGTCCCTTCCAACCCAAAATATTCTGTGATTCTGTGAGTCCTCTTAAATGACTTCAGCTCTAATAATGATGTAATTTAAGTGTTCCATCCCTACTCTTTGATATCATTACTACTGCTGGAGTAAAAAATTGTACACATTCCAATTGTATATTCTTAATATCAAAGGAAAATATTGTCAAAAGGTGCTTTACAGTATCAAGAAACTTGCAGGCTGGTAGACTTTTTCCAGAAACCAACAGCAAAGTGTTGATTGCCACCAAGCAGAGAGAACAGGATTTGCGTAAGTCAGCAGTGTATCCAAGTATACTGGGATCATAGCTGTGAAGAGAATGTGTTCCCAGTCACGGCATAGTATGGCCATTCCTAGATTTGCTTGCCACAGCCAGGAAATAAGAAAATTATTAAAAATAAGAAAAAATACTAAAATTCAGTATTATCCTTGCATCACTCTATGACATCACTCAGTTTAGACTTCATTTATACACAAGCAAATCAAGTAATCATCTGGTATAACAAATCTCACCAATGTATGGCTGTACTATTAACTGCAACATTAATAGCTTGACATTTCTTCATGTGAACAAGCCTGCTATTATGTATTAGCAGTGAGGAACCACTGGAGAATACTACTAGAAAAAAGTTTTAACTCTTTAAAGAAGGGCTCTCACATCAAAGCATGAACTTATCCAGACTGAAAAAAGTATATCTCACAATAGTTTTTGCAGATAGATAACTACTTTCACAGAGACTAATGGCAAATTCTTAGAGGGATCCTTAAAAATTATTATTTAATAGCATATGTGTTAGAAGTGAATGTGATACAACAAAGGTCCAGAGTACTAACAATACTGGCAAGAATGCCTCTAAACAGAGCAAAAGTGACAATGAGGCTCAGAGCAAGGATGAAGGAGTCAGAGGATCAGATGCTATTTTCATTAATCCTTCCAGTAAGGGTCAAAGTATCAGACCAGGACAGATTCATCCTACAGATGAAAGTAGGGCTGCACAGATGAAAGATGGTTCACCAGGAGAGCTTTAGTTTCCTTGACTGGGAATATGCTTGATAAGCCATTGGTGGAGTGGGGTTTCTACATCAAAAAAAGAATTTATACATCTTTGCTTGACATTCTGTAGCTTTACAGAACACACTTTTCAACTGTGGTGGAATCGGAACAGTGCAACAGTCTGTGTAAAGTCTCTTGAAGCAATAAGGATGAATTTATTCATAGCATCATCATCAAGAGAAACAAAGTTCAGTAAATCAACTCAAAGAAAATAAGTTCAGTAAACTGACTTACTGTTATGCCTGTGATTTCTGTGCACTGTTACAAGAAGACTGGGAAGCGGTCAAGAAGAAGTGTAAGTATTGATTCAAGATAAAGGCTATGACTTAAGTTACCCGACAGATATTTATTAGGGAGAGTTGTGCAATTAGAAGAAAGACTAAGGAAATTTAGATATGTGTCTTAAGAAGCAAGCAAGGCCTAACTTTGGGGAAGCACAGACCACCTGATAGTCTCTGATAATTTTTACAGTAGAACATGAGAACTCAACAATCAACCTGTTCTCATGAATGAAGTAAAAGATTTAAAAAAAAAAAAGGCAAAGAAATGACACCTTTATTAAATTATCAGAAGAAATTGTGGAAGAAATTATCTGAAAAATTAGTCTTAGAGTCATGTGCATATACCATTTTTTACTCTCCTGAGTTCTCAGGGAAGCAGTGTCACCTGGGATCTTTCAGATATCACAGAAGACAGAAAAGGTGGTAGTAAGCTGGCAAAGGCACATCCAGGAAAGTGGGAAAGGAAAAATTAATTTTTAATTAAGTAAGGACTTTAACTATGCCTCATATAACATGAGCATAAGATAGTAAAACATGTAGATATTAAATTGCTTAAGGCGGATACAAAAATTATAAGGAAATTGTCTTCAGACAGCAGTTGTGCTGGAATTCACCAGAGCTGGGGGTATATATATACCTGTAATATCAACCTTTTAATCATCCTCACTAAATTCACTATGTATGAAGCAAGATGGTAGGAGAAGTAGCATTCTTAAGGAAAGGACTGACATTTGAATGAATCCTCGCAAACTGAATGAAAGAAAATAAGAAAGATAGAAAAGTGAGGAAGGTTGAGATTGGTTAGGCAGAAAGAGTCAGGTGAATAAAGGAGGGATGAAAAGTTGTCCTACTGGCTAGGCAAGAAGCCATATTGAAATCATTAAGTGAACTACATCCAGTAAAATGTTTTTTAAAAGTCAGTCAAAATTTGTGTCTCTCCAACAGGACTATAATTTATCACTACAGAATTAATCCCCCACCTTTTACCTCCATGGAATTACAAACACACCGTGCAATATGATAAATTTTAGGCAACACAGATTCACTGAGCAATTTCAACTGGAAAGGACTTTGCAAGATCATTTAGTTGAACACTCTACTCAAAGTAACACAAGCTTCCAGGCTAGGTCAGATTGCTTAAGAACCTGGATCAGGTCAGTTTTGAAAATCATAAGGAGTGACGTTTTATAGGCTCTCTTTCAGTGCATGACCACTCTTACCTCTGATATTCAGTTAAAATTTCCATTGTTGCCATTGTAACTGTTACTTCACATCATTTCACTGAGTATCTTAGAATTGTTCTCTGTCTTCTCTATGTACTACTGAGTTGTTGAAGGCACCAACTAGTTCCCTGAAGCATTCTCCAAACTAGACAAACCCAGCTCCTTCAGCCTCCTTTTGCAGGGGTCTGAGTATATATATGATGGTGAGGGAGAAGGGGCTGGAGACAGTGGAAGCAAGGAAATTCATAAAAAGACCTCAGAGGAAAAATGTCAAAAATCCTGAGGAGAGAAACTGAGAATAATCAGATGTCTAGAAATTGTGACCTGTGGGGAAAGATTTAAAAGAACTGGCATTGCTCAGATCAAAAAAAGATTAAACTGTTAGGGGAACATGGTAGTAGTGTTCAAATACATAAAAAAGAGGTACAGAAAAGGAGATGAGAATACTTTGTCCTCCACACCAATGACAGTTAGAACAAGAAGCAATGGCCTTAAATTGCATAAGGGAGCATAAGATTAGATTAGGAGAAATTTCCTAAAGGCAAGGAAGATAAAGAACTAGAATAGATTGCCTGGGGAGACTGTCAGATGTTCATCACTGGAGAGTTTTTTGAAACAGATCAGTATAGTTTTTACTGACATGGGACAGAACAGACTAGTCCTATTTTCTGTCTTTTTGTGTACATAGCCAATGGAAGAACAGTTTTGTAACTCAGAAATAGGGCAACTGAACAAGAATAAAGGATCCTCAGTCTGGTAAAAAGCATTAATCATCCCTGCCAGCTTGAAGGCAGGGACTGAAAATAATTTGAGGGAAATGAAACATCAAGGTTTACTTTCTATCTTTACAAAAAGGACAGTACATTTAGGATAAAGTTCTCACTTCCATCATTCTGCTAGAACTAGGAGGAGGACTTATAGGAGGAGCTGCATCTGCTTCCTCAATATACTGACGCTATGAAGATGAAATAAATGTACAGAAGGGTATCATATGTTTTTGTGTGTGTACATCAGAGTGAGAGATTTCACTGAGAATATAAATTGTCACAGAGAAGATGCCAAATCCATTATGGAGAAATCTGTAGCTGGAATACTAGAGACTCTGTGTAGGGGTCAAATATGACCAAGATCAACAGTCAACCACAGAGCATTTAAGATTTACATGAAAAAAATGCAGAAATTCTGTCACACCACCTCCCTTGTTACCACACCAACCAACTGCAGCTAAAAAATCCTCCTGTAACTGTAAGAGTTAGACTTGCTGGGATCTATTAGAGCCATAAAAGGCTTCATTAGGCTCTTGCACACATGGTAGCACACATGGTAGCTATGCAAGACTTCCAAGACTTACATCTACTTCCAGGACTAAGTACAGGAAATACTGCAAATGGCAGAGACAGATGGACTAATATGACCAAAAAAAAGCTAGAGGAAGTGGGATTGAAAGAGAGATGGAAAGGAAGAGACATAGATCACTAGAATTATGATCCAGATACACTCAGTATCAGAGAATGTCAGGGATTGGGAAGGGACCTCAAGACATCATCTAGTCCAATCACCTTCAGAATACTTTGGTATGCAGAGACAACATGTTAGCTTGTGCTGAGAAGGTTGTTGCTTCTTAGACACGTATTTCAGTGAACCCGCAGTTGTGTTTGTCCAGTACAAACACATTGCAGAAACTGGTGCTAGAGTGAACACGGACTCTAGGTGTGAAGGCACCTACAAGGAGAACTCCTTACTGTATTTGTGGTGTGGAGATTTACCAACATGTAACTAGAAGATATATAAGGAGATTTATACACAATAAACGCCGACTGAAGACTCACATTGACTTCAGCCTGTCCATATGCCGCACTTGGGTTCTTGGAAGGAAGCCTAAAATCCTACCTTGAGTTTCAAGTGCTTCCCCATTTCTTGTTCACATTCTCCTGTTGCCAGGTTTTCCATGTTGTGCTTCAGACACTAAAAAGATGGGTGAGGGATTCCAACAACTGGAAAAAAAAATGCCCTGGGACTCTTCCTTATTTAAAGTAGTACACAAGAACAGCATAGGAATTTGTATTCAGTTCTCTTACACTTTTAAATTATGTTTATTGTTTTACATATAATAAATATGTGGGGTTTATATGTTTGTAATTGGACTTAAAGATTTGGCTGCAAAATATAATTTATCTAGATTGATTTTTACTTTCACTTTGACTTCTAATATTAAAATGATTGTTGGGGGAGTTGAAAAAAAAAAGAAAGTTTGAAGTAGAATACTGTGAAAACAAACAAACAAAAAAAGGATAGACCTGTTGGTATACCTGTTCTGTTTCTCTAAATGTGAGGAGAAAAGTTAGATATCATAGATATCAAGAAATAGGATAAACAGAGGCACTGTCTAAGATAATGGTTAAAATTAAGACGTTACACTGTGACTTCTGGCTAGTGGAGCAGGACCTTATTGGAGATCAATCAGGCAGTTCAGCATCGAGAAGTCAGTGATCAAAGGAATATGAAGACCAGTATACTCATTCCAGATATAGTCTGATGTGAAAGTATTTGGCGGCTTGTATTCTGGGTTGAGTTACATTGGACCATGTTAATGAGGAATCTCTTCTGCTTCATTTTGCTCAGTGAAACCCAGAAAGAGAAGTGAAAGAGTGATATTAACTTGCAGGGGGAGAAGAGAATGTACATGGCAAAAGTCTCTTTGGAAATAAATTTTAATTAGACCATCAGTACAATAAATATAAGCTATGGATATGGCCCTCTGAAAGTAACTTGTTTACAAGACTATTATTTTTCAGTCCTAAAGACCATGCAAGCTTCCTTTGTTTTATATTACCTTGCACAACCAAGAGTATAATAAATTAAATAATTAGTCAAAAGTAATATTGAAATAAGTAATCTTTCCCTTAAAAGAGTTCAGAATCAATAAACAAATGTTTCCTGCAGCTTCACAGCAAAAGTGTCATCACTGTATGACCTCTTTGGCTTTTGGTATGAGTGCAGCCTCATCCATTTTCAACAGTCAGTCAGTTAATGAGTTCATTCTTGCGGAAATTTGCTTGTTACTGGTAATATGCTCTTATTCCTGTTCACTTTGTAGATTTTAAAAAATATTTTAAGAAAGAAAAAAATTAGATCACAAATTATCAACTGCTTCTGGTTTTGATCTAGTAATCCCCTATTAGAAACAAGTTAAAAAGCATGCTTTAGATGTGAAAACACAACAGACTGCTAAAAAGTTTTTTTTGTATTTTCAGGTCTTGTGAGCAATTTTCATGTAACTTTTCATTCTCTACAGAGACACATGATTTATGTCTAGATTTCATTTATGCTAAATTCAAATGCATTAATGAGACCCACTCTTAAGCAACGCTTTTGTCTTCATTTTAAACAGCCCATGCTCACGAAATGTGGATGGAGATTGCTGGTGAAGTCTTTTTCAGCAGAACCTGTCTAATTAATTTCACCTGAGATGGATACATGATTGACATTGTGAAGAGTGTCAACACAAGTGCTAGGGAATCCCATGCTAGCAGATTAAAGAGTGAGAGAAAAACAAAAGTTTCAGTTTCAAGTTCATATCACATATGATGAGAAATCCATGAAAAAACATCCTGATATGAACATCTTATCAGGTTATCACTTACTTTCCACTCGGTGGTTACTAGTTGCCATGTATTATTCCAATAGTATTCTGCCTCTTTTCTGAAGGCTTTTTTCCCAGTAGTCTAGAAAATTTCTTGTCAATAATATTAAAGACATAGTCAACAATTGAGAGAGCCAAGAGTAAACCTGTTTGTTGCCTAAATTGGTTTCCATCTTGAAAAATGCATGAACTTTGTGCAAAATGTAATTACTGTTTCCCAGTAAGGGAAATGGTTCCACATATCACACCAGATCATTTTACCACAGTAAGACAAAACCAAACAGCATTTTGTGGAGATAAGAGAGAAATTAATCACTGCAGTAAGAGCCTTGGCACATTTTCAGTTGACAAGATACAAGTGTGGGGCATTTTAAAATCTTTTACTCAGACAAATAATTATTAACATCTGTTTTTTGAATTTAAAATTTTGTTCGACTTTAGCAGTAAAATTAGTGTCATTCTAGTAAGATAGCTGCACTGTAAACTGAAAACAGCAATGTCTACAGCAATTATGTTCAGCCTGGAGAAGAGAAGGCTTGGAGGGGACCTCATAGTAACTTATCAGTACCTTAGGGGGTCCTACAGGAAGGCAGGGGAAGGAATTTTTAACATAATATCCGATGGGAGGACTAGAAACAACGGATGGAAATTGGAGGGGGGTAGATTTAGACTTGACATAAGAAAGAAATTCTTTACAGTGAGGGTGGTGAAATTCTGGAACAGGTAGCCCAGGGAGGTTGTGGATGCCCCATCTCTGGAGGTGTTCAAGACTAGGCTGGACAGGGCACTGGGCAGCCTGGTCTAGTGGGAGGTGTCCCTGCCTATGGCAGGGGGGTTGGAACTCGATGATCTTTGAGGTCCCTTCCAACCTGGACTATTCTATGATTATCATTTTATGCATTTCCTTAAACCAGAAAGAGTAAATCAGGAAGTTTCTGAGAAGACAATTCTGGAATAAAGAGTTTCTTGAGGCAGATCAAGAAAGGCAGGCAACTGAAGTGAAAATAAAGTAACATTGAAGAGGCGAATACATCAGTTATATTCCCCTGTAAGTCTGTGTGGTGTAAATGAGAACCTACAGCCACGTTAAAACCAAAAACATTAGCAGTATCCAACAAACCTCCATATGAAATTGTGGAAGTACAAAGCATTATGAAGAGAATATTGCCCTGAGAGTTTCTGACTTTTCTGACATTCACACTTTAAATGAATAATTAATGCCAGAGTTATATGACATTTAGTTACATGACTGGTAGATAAATACAGCTCCTGCACTTCTTACTCAGATTAAGGAGTACCTCCATGTCCGTTAAGCAAATGCACGCAAACACCCACATGCATATTTAAGCATATTTGCATATTTAAACGTATGCAAAAGAATTATGGCTGGAGCACAGTGGAAGAATCTGAAACAAACACATAGCATGGAACTACACCAGGAACAGAGAGAGGTGGTAGAAACAGAGAACTTAAAATGAAAAGGTGTAAAAGGAAGTAGCAGAAATATAGACTCATAGAATTGTAGAATAGTTTGGGTTGGAAGGGAAATAAAGATCATCAAGTTCCAACCCCCTTCCATAGGCAGGGACACCTCCCACTAGATCAGGAGCATCAGGATAAACATTCTATCTCCTTTAAACCAGCTTGAGAACTGAACATAATCCAAAGTTTCACCATGAATTCTACAGCATACATGTAGTCTTGTCACCAAAGCCTGCTTTTCATTATAATTAAAGTCACTCTGTTTCTTGCTATTTTACTTCATGCTCAGTGAGGTGCAATCCTGAATCTGGCAAAGCCAATAGATAGATTCACATTTATATTTTTTTTATTAAGTCCTTTAATGTTCATGTTGGTTTGGGTTTTACTTCTTGAAAGCCCTTCTTTAAGGAAGAGTGGGAAAATAAACACATTTTTTCTACCTACAATTCTGCATCCCATAGACACATACACATTCAGCTAAATTTTAATTTTAACCACTACAGAAAATATAATGGTCATTTTTTTTTTTCATTTAATATCAAAGAAATTATTAATTCACACTTTCACACATAGATACAAGATAAACATAATAAAAATGTGCACACCTATACAGACTTGTAATCCATTAATACACAAACTCAAAACAGTACACGTTTTAGGGACAGTAAAAATATTATTGCCACTATAAACAAGCAGTGAGTGCTGTTAAGGTTGCACAGTAATCACACTACACGGTCTGTTAGCTGCTTTAATATTCTTTAAACAAATGTTGGCTTCTGCTATGTTTTTTCCCCCCTCATATCAGAATATCATCACTGTAAACTAATATTCCGCAAGGTATGTTGTTTCAAGTGATACAGTTTTGTTGCCATATACATGTCCACTGTATTCTGTGAAGAAGTAGCTGCTATCATCCTGAAAAAACAGAGCAACCAAACAGCTCTGTATAGCTGTAGTTGGTATCAAGAACCTGTTTTTGTGGAGAAGGAGGAAGTGTTTCTCATGGGCTGTGATTTTGGTGTGTGAGATGCCCTTTTAAAGTGTAGATTCATCTAAAAGGAAACATGGTTCAATAATCTGAAACTCTCTGTGCTGCGAACCAAAGCACAGTAAATAGAGACAACTTGGAGACAACTGGTTCAAAATCATGTAATAGGTACATCCAGTGCTTCCCCAAAGGAATACTGAATTTGTCTTCTCTGATTTGCAAGGTAAATTTAACGAATATTGCTCAATTGACATCAGTCATATATTTATAAATTCTTCCTTTGTAGATTATATTCTCTCCTAAGAAGTACTCCTTACCTTTTGGGAGCTTATACATAGTAGAGAAGCTGTCACCTTTTTTTTTTTTTTAATGTATGAAACATCTCTCCTGATCCTTACACACTCCAAAATTTTTCTTAAAGATGGATCTTTAAGCTGCTGCGTTAGAGATAAAACAGCTTACCATGTGAAATCAGTTGGGGGATGGATAAGCTCTATAGGTTTTTTTTTTACACTATGCTAAGAGATTTCCCTTTAACATTTCATACCTATGGGAACTGTAGAGTATGTGGTCATATAATTAAAAATTATAACAGCATACATGGGACAAAGGACACCTTATTTACAAAAATTCCTCATTAACATGTAGTATCTTACTTCCGCTCTTAATGTTCTTACGATAGTAGGCACTTGCATCTCTATTTTGAAGGATATATATGTGTTTATTCTCATTATCCTCCGTTTTCCATACAAACATAAAAATACTTTTCTGATACAATTACTTTATTCAAGGAATATTAGATGCATTCTGTTTTAGAAGTCCCACACACAGTTGTAACTGCTTTAAAAGTAACAGCTCCTTTACTGGCTTTTCATGGCTATATGGAAGATGACCTTGAATCCATGGATATTTAAGACCCTCATTATCACCTGTACTGATAGAGGCTGAAAATACTTTGAGAAAGTAAAAATGTCCAGTATAACCCTGGTTTAATGTGGCAGCACATAAGTGTGGAGCTTGCTTTGGACAAAAAAGGGCTCTGAAGGTCAGCTTTCAGTATCCAATTCAGTCCAGACTGCAGAACAAATCACATTGCGGATGTCTCTTTTGGTCTTTGCATCTTAATCTGCACAAATGTTGGTCCAATTTCAAAGGATTTGGGGATGACTTCTGCTGATTGCAATGATTAAGAGTCAAGGGAGATTGGAAGTAATGAGCCTTCAATCTTCTTTCTCAGTCTAGGAAATATAGTACATACATTGATCCTCCTCTCATCCTAATAGACAACATCTACCTGACTACAACCCTCCACACGCTCCTCCTGTGTCACCATGCATGTCCACTCTAGCATCATGGTTTTCAGTGGCTGAAGACACTAATGAGACTTATAAAGATGTAATCTGACATGCTGTGTGCAATAATGTTTAAAAATATGTAAATGCTGAATGTCAGGAGGATGGAGTCAGGCTCTTCTCAGTGACCTCCAGTAGTAGGAAAAGGTGGAATGGGTGTAACCTGAAACACAAGAGGTTTCACACAAATATAAGAAAAAGCTTTTTCATGGTGAGTGTGACAGAACACTGTTGCTGGCTGCCCAGAGATGTTGAGGAGTCTCCTTCTCTGGAGACATTCAAAACCCTCCTGGATTCCTTCCTGTCTGACCTGATCTAGGTGTTCCTACTCTGGCAGGTGGATTGGACTAGATGATCTCTTGAGGTCGCTTCCAATCCCTGATGTTCTGTGATTCTGTAATAAAAGCAGTATTGTGAACCTGTGATTGCAGAGAGAACAACTCTTCCATTTCTTATGGATATTAGCATCATAATGTGATAAAACAAAACAATAGGTAAAGCATTTAGTAATGCTAAGGGAAAATGTAATGTAACAGAAGTAATATACACTGTCCACAGTAGGTTTTTCCTACTGTTTGTTTGTTTGTTTTTAATTAGAATTTAAACATTTTTCAAATAGGGCTTCTTTGGAATAATTTTTCATAAAAATCACATTCAGAATTACACTATAGTATTACAGAGAAGGAAATATCAGCATATTTGTAGTGAGTGCAGTGAAGTACTCCTCCAGGAAAAAAGACTGAAGGCATTTGTCTCCTCTCTAAGATACTGCTAGTACCAGCCATTTTCTCAACAGGAAGCAGTGAAGATTCTTACCAAGATGTCCTGGTTTTGGGCTAAAAT
>VZTY01000611.1:0-10375 GCA_013400935.1 Turnix velox | reverse complement strand
AAACTATTCTATGAATCTATTTGCAAGGTAATGGAGTTTTAGGGCAAGGGGCAATAGTTTGGAACTAGAGCAGGGCAAGGTTAGACGTTAGGAAGAAGTTCCTTCCCATGAGGGTGGGGAGATACTGGAAGAGGTTGCTCAGAGGAGAGGTGGTGGAAGGTCCCACCCCTGGCGACATTCAAGGTCAGACTTGCTGAGGCTCTGAGCAACCTGATCTAGTGCAGGATGTCCCTGCTCACTGCAGAGGGTTGGACTCGGCGGCCTTTGAAGGTCCCTTCCAACCCAACCCATTCAATGGCAGGGGGGTTGGAACTAGATGATCTTTAAGGTCCCTTCCAACCCATTCTATGACCAACAGCTGGCGGAGGGAGGGAGAAATAAAGGGAAGGGATGGATGGATGGATGGATGGATGGATGGATGGATGGATGGATGGATGGATGGATGAATGTTGGGGAGATGTAACCGATTCCTCGCGGCTCCCCGTTCCCTCCCGTCCCTCTTCTCTCTGGGTTCTCCCACCCCACCATCGCTTTCTCTCCATCAGGACGTCTCGGGGCCGTGTCGTTCTTGTTCGCGGTGCGGGCGGGCTGTAGCGGCGGTTGGGGCCGGGCTGCGCGGCGGGGCCGCCCCTTCACAGCTGCCGTTGCCCAGAGACGATGTCAAACGGGGCGGGGGAGGAGGAAGAGGAGGAGGCGGTGCGGGCTGCGGCCGCAGTCGGTGCGGCGGAGACGCTGAGCTCTGCTCCCGCAGGAAGCGGCGCGGGGCGGGGGCGGCCGCTCGCAGCCATGCCGGGCCCGGGGCGCTGAGCCTGCCCCGCCGGCCCACCCCGACCCTCCCCACCATGGAGGAGGAGAGGTAGGAACCGCAGTCGAGCCTTTGTGTCCGCCCCCGCCACCGCGGAGGGTCGGGAGTCAGGCGGAGTGGGGGATGCTCCGAGGGATGGGGGTTACCCGGAGGGTTGGGGGATGCTGGAGAAGGGATGGCGATGCCGTTATCTCCCCTCCCCTCTGCCGGGAGCGCACTGGGGCTGTGCACAGGAATGCGGGAGCCCTCCGTTACCGCAGCGAGGAACGACGCGGGTCCCCGCTCCGCCTCGACATGTCCTAAGAGGGGAGGGGAGCGATGGTGGAGAGCGGGAACCCAGCGGGACACGCGAGGGAGATGGGAGCCGCGGGGAGTAGGGTCACATCTCCCCAACATCCATCTTCCCATCCCTTCATCCACCAGTTTGAAGGGATTTCCCTCCCTCCTTCACGGCTTTTCCCACCCCGTTCCCATTCGCCTGCAGAAGTACCCCCCTCGATGGACACCCGAGGGGTTATTATTGGATGTAGCAATGTCACGCTGGAAAGAGGCTCGGCCACATGTAATTGCCAAAGGACCAGTGGTTTTGGGGTTTCTTTTTCCAATAAGGATGTGTTTTAGAGCTGGAAAGCCGAGGACACGGGCTGGCTGCTCCGTTGGGGTGTCTTCTGGAGGGGCAGGGAAGGTGGAGTGATGTTGCTGCGAGGTCCCTCCATCAACGAGATGGGCTTCCCGAACACCTTGTGTCTGCCTCGCTTGTGTCTTTAACCTCTGCTGATATTTGTTG
Source organism: Turnix velox (assembly GCA_013400935.1). Taxonomy (NCBI): domain Eukaryota; kingdom Metazoa; phylum Chordata; class Aves; order Charadriiformes; family Turnicidae; genus Turnix; species Turnix velox. Next base: position 8,783 of record VZTY01000611.1, on the reverse strand, counting down.
CCTTTTTTGAGTAATTAATGGAAATCTCTAACAACTGTGTAGCCCTCGGGTCAATTTATCTGTCTGCTTGTGCACTGCATGAGTGTTAGAGCAGGCAGGAGGGGGTCCCGTGTCTCCTTCCCTTCCTATGTACTTTATTTCCTTCAAGGTGGCTATTTTGCTCTAAAACCTGTGAGCTGAAATACTCCCAGAGCCGATGTAATGTCCCTTGAATGCATAAAAGCAGATGTTTCTGTGTGCAGGGTCTTTGTAGATGCCAAAGGGGGATGTTCAGTATTTTGCCTCTGCCTTGGCTCTTCCCCCTCGTATCAGGGTGCCTTTTGCTCACTTTGTGCTGCTTCAAACTAAACATTCAGCTGTTTTGTTTTTTCCAGTATTTTTTTTAAAAACAGGATATGCCGAGTGCTTTCTTTTGTGCTGTGACCTTGCAGGGGGTGGGGGACCAGAGAGGGGACTTGACCTGCCGGTAGTAGTTGTCAGGGCTTGACAGAAGTTTTGTTTAAATAGGATGCATAGGAAAATTAAGCTGGGATCAAACCCCAGATTGTGGAAATTTCACCTCTGTGCAGGGGAAACAGTGGCAGCAGCCTGTGAGAGTTGCTTTTCCAGGCTCCAAAGGGCAGTTTTCTATCCACATGAGACTCAAAGGTTGGAATTGTTTGTGTGTTTAGTCTGCAAAACAGCACTTCCAGCCTGCTGCATCTCTCTTTAAATCACAATGTAGGGCTTCTGCTTCCCCTCAGGGTGTGAATGGCCACCTCTGGATATTAATCCAGATACTAATTAAAGTGCCACGAAGTCTCAGTTTATCATGGCAAGTTCTAGTTAATGGAATGGCTTTACATTCTTTTTTTTTTTCTTTATTTATGNCCACATGAGACTCAAAGGTTGGAATTGTTTGTGTGTTTAGTCTGCAAAACAGCACTTCCAGCCTGCTGCATCTCTCTTTAAATCACAATGTAGGGCTTCTGCTTCCCCTCAGGGTGTGAATGGCCACCTCTGGATATTAATCCAGATACTAATTAAAGTGCCACGAAGTCTCAGTTTATCATGGCAAGTTCTAGTTAATGGAATGGCTTTACATTCTTTTTTTTTTCTTTATTTATGTGCACAAATGAGTCTAGTGTTCAAGGAAGTGGAGTGGAGATGTTTTGATACCCCAGGCTGGGATCATCCTTGGCACTATTATTTATAAATTTTTTAAATGATTTTTTATATTCTTACCAGCAGTAGTTTCATTTTGGCTGGAGGCCTTTTTGTTGGAATACAGCAGTGAAAAAGTCACCCTAAAAGTACCTGAATTGTTTCTCCTTATCCCTTTTTTCCAGACCGTCTGTTCTTAGGGTATGGAGGACTGTGCCCCATCAGTATGTTCCTTATCTTTGGAACCTGGAGGGTGGTGTGTGATTGTCTTTAATTTCTAGTTTTTGGGAAGAGGCAGATGATGCTGAGCTGGTTGTGGGCAGTAACGATGTGGGCTTTGACTCTTGGCAAAGGAAGCTGGAAATATTCCTTTGCTGTGTGGTTAGAAAGGCCATGTTGTGTGGGTCTGTGCCTGCTCCCTGCAAGTCCTGAAAAGGAGGTGTTGGAAGATGACCTTGCTGGTGAGCACCGTGGGCTGGTTCTGTTCCTGTTTTTGTACTTTTGCCCCACGTTTCGGCTCAGATCTGTGTCATGCAGATTAGACCTCGAATTTTATACTCTGTGACTTTCATGACAGCAGAATTCCCTCTGGTTTTTCATGTTACTGCATTTTTCCCTTTTTATTCTTGGTATAGAACATGCTATTGGTGCTCTCATCACCTCTGACTCTGATCCTGAGCCTGCCTGGACTCAAATATCCTGATAACTTGCACATCTGAATTGTTCAGTGGTATCATGTGCCCGTGGTGTTGCATGTGGGTAGGAGCAGCCAGAAGCAAGGGGGATTTAACCCAAAACACCCACATTAGGTGATAAATTATTTCAGAGTCCAAATTCTCTTGTATTGTAGTGATGGAGATTTTTATTTTATGTAGAAAAGACAAAAGGTATGGCATTCTGGTTCTGAATTTGCAAGATTTTTTTGAACAGGAAAAAAACCCAAAAAAAGCCCCCAAAACCACCCCAAACACACAAAAACAGAAAATCGGAAAACCCTGGAGTGTTAATCATGTTGGTTAAAGAATTGAAATGTCTGTAACTTTATCTTTGAGTGAGTATAGTCTCTTCATACTATTTGTTGGAGAAATGCAATATTTACCTTTGAAAGCAAGTGGTATTGTTGTATTTGAGTTATTTTGTGTCTTTCCATTACTGTCAGCAAAGACTTTTCTTCTCAGTAGTTCCTGAAGTCTGCTTTTCCCCTGAGGTGTTCTTTGATATGAATATCCTTTTGGAGATCTGCTCTATACCAATTGTGTGGGTTTTGGTTTTTTTTTTTCCAAAGCTAATGTCTCTGTGTTGATGGAAAAAAATCAGGCAAATAGGAAAATAATATTGCTGTAAAAAGATAAAAAACCTTTTCATTATGCTGGCTTCCATATTTTTGAATGTTTCTCTCAAATCCTCTCAAAATCAATCCAAGCACTGTGATTCCTTCACTCCCATTTTTGTATATAGCTAAAGAAAAATTCAGAATTTGAAATATTAAAGAATGTGGATTTAGACTTGATATCATACTGTGTCTGCCCAACTTGAGAAATAAAACTGTTCAGCATAGTGTGTTTTCTCCATGGCTTTGGCCATTGATTCTAAACAGAAAATTACCCCAGTGAAGATCAAACAGGATTTCCAGTCATGTAATGGTTTGGGTTGGAAGGGACCTTTAAGATCATCTAGTTCCAGCCCCTCCATGGGCAGGGACACCTCCCACTAGACCAGGTTGTTCAGTATTTTATCCAGCTTGTCCTTAAACACCTCCAGGGAGGGGGCATCCACAGCCTCTCTGGGCAGCCCTGTTGGAGAGGACCTTTGTGGTGTCCACATGTGGTCTAGGAGCTGAGCCTGGTGGCAGTTCTTCCAGAAGCATGAGCAGAACCTTCTACTTCTCTGCTCTGAAAGAGATTTACCCCTCCTTCAGACGAAACTCCTCCTGGCTCCAGTAAAGCCAGTGGTGGAATTGGTTTTGGCAGGGTTGGGGTGGTTGTTCCTGGGTTTTACCAGCTTTCTGTGCAGCAGCAATCTTGTCAGGGGACAGTTTAGCTTGAAGGAGGCTTTTATTCTTTCGTGTAATCTACCAAGTAATCTTTAATTACTGCTGGTAACTAAGGCAACCCAACTTTATAGTTGATAGAGAGCTACAGGTTATGGGTTTTTAAAATACCTTTCTGTTGTTTGTATGCAGCTGCTTGGAGCTGTGCTGTGAGCCTGGGAGTCCTGACAGCGAGTCCTGGGAGGGAGGGACATGGGATAAACAGGGTCATAATTAGGTTCTCTGGTTTAACTGGGGACTCTCAAACCGGGGTTCATTCATTCTGCTTGAGGGCAGCCTTGAAAAGCTGTGCAGGAGGCGGGATCTGTGCTCTCTGAAAGTAAAAGCCTCTTTGCTTATTTTAGGAGAATCCTGCTGTGTCCCTAAAGAGGACATTCATCTGGCCCAGGGAAATTAAATAATTTGTCCCTTCACTCAGTGCATGGCCTGAGATAGCCCAGGAATAGACCAAATTGTGTCTGGCAGCTGGATCGCTGGTCCCACTGGTGTGATGGGACATCAGTGAAGGTGCTGGGGGGAAAGTCTCAGTGGTGACGGGGGCTCCAGCCTGTCCATGTGGTCTCATACAGTGCCTTTGATCAGAAGACCCTGCTCTTCCTTTGCCTGTACAGGATGGTGGGAATAGGGGTAATGAATGCAAATTGGAAGAGGGGAGATTTAGGCTGGAGAGAAGAAAGAAGTTCTTCGCTGTGAAGGTGGTGAGACACTGAAGCAGGTTGCCCAGAGGTGCTGTGGATGCCCCCACCTTGGAAGTGTTAAAAGGCCAGGCTGGATGAGGCATTGAGCAACCTGGTGTAGTGGGAGGTGCCCCAGACCATGGCAGGGAGGTTGGAACTCGGTGGTCTTTAAAATCCTTTCCAACCCAAACCATTCTATGTAATAAGTATAATAATTTCTAGTGAGGTAGGGAAAAAAAATTATAAGGGCTGTACAATGCACTGTTCTGGTCTTCTGAAGTGGCTTTTGCTTTGGGACACAGATTGTGTTTGCTTGGAAGCTTTTTGAGAATCTTTTTACTTAGAGAACCTGTTACTTATGTCTGAGAGTGCAGGCACGGGGGTGTGAAATTTTTCTCCCAGATAAAATCATCCTCCATCCATTACTGGAACAGATTTCTGTGGCGGCTGAGTCAGTCTCCAAGATGAGTTAAAAGCTCTTGGCCATTAGTTTTTCTAATGTGTTGCTTTTTTTTATATGAGTCATTTGGATAAAGAGAACTTAAATTTTTTCTTTTTGAAGCAAGTTTTCAAAAGGGGGCCTACAGAAAGGCTGGGGTAGGACTTCTTAATAGGGTCCAGGATGGCAGGAATAGGGATAAAGGATGCAAATTGGAAGAGGGGAAATTTAGGCTGGAGAGAAGAAAGAAGTTCTTTCCTGTGAGGGTGGTGAGACACTGGAAGAGGTTGTCTGGAGAGGTTGTGGATGCCCCTTCCTGGAAGTGTTGAAGATCAGTCAGGATGAGGCATTGAGCAGCCTGGTCTAGTGGGAAGTATCCCTGCCCAGGGCAGGTGGTTTGGAACTACATGATCTTTAAGGTCTCTTCCAACCCAAACCATTCTGATTTTGTGATTTTCTACTGGTGAGCCTCTGGCAGAATCTGACATCCAACCCTGCTCATTGAGTGGAGGATGGCTTTGAGGATTCTTTTTAAAAAGCTGCTTTTTGAGAAGAAGTGATTGATTTTTTTTTCTCTTTTTCTTCTTTTATTTTTTTTTCCCCTGAAATTCTGAAGCAAGGTTTTTTGCTTTCAAACTAACACAGATAAATGTTGGTGGAGCCAAGGCTTTACGTTGATCTGACATTTACTTTGGAGTTCAATGAAACTTGCTGTGTCCTTTGAACTGTATCTTGCTGTTGAAAATGTTGGAAGATAATGAATCTGGTCCTTGTCACTGGACAATAAATCTCAGAAGTGTGCTTTTTCTTATTATAGAAACCTCATCATTTTGTGTGTGTCACATGGCTTTGGACCTCATGAGGTCCATCATGATGATGACTGAAGCAGCATCCCACAGTGGTCCAACTGTCCTGCCCTGAGAGCAATGGGTTCAGCTGTCCCTATGCTACCTTTTGCTTTCACTTTCTTTTTAAAAATTATTTTTCTTTTTTGTTTGTTTTGTTTGCTTTCTCCCAGTGTTTTGGTTTTGGAGACTGAAAGTTCAGTGGAATCACTTGCAGCTCCAGGGCTCCTTGTCTCTTATGTGCCACAAGGGCAGATTTAGATGTTTTAAAAACCAAGGGTTTACACTGGGGTGTTTAAAGCTGTGCCCTAAGATTTCAACTGGGGGTTTTGATACATGCAGAACTGAGGCTTCGCTGATTTTGGCTGTGTCCTTAGACCAAGAAGACTCCCTCACTGGGCTGTGTGGACTTGGGGTAGAGCTGAGTGCCACCATCACTGCTCTGTGTGTCCATCACTGCTCTGTGTGATGCAGAATAAGCCAAGCTTTCTTTAGGGACACAAAAGCTATCAGTGTGGTTGCCTGGTACTAGTTCCTTGAATAGTTAGCATTTAAGAAGGGGTACTCCCCTTTCTGATTGATTTATTTATTTTTATCTTTTATTCCACCCATGCTAAGCTAATGGGGTGAGGGCTGTAATGTCTTCCTCATCCAGGACAAGTGCTGAGTGATGCTGTGCTTGGCCTCGTGGCTTTTGCTTATGACTGAAGGTATTTTCACTTGCTCAGCAAAATGAAAGAGGTGAACTTGGCTGGTTTTTGGAGTTAACCTTTGTCTGGGGCACAAAGCTGTAGGTTGCTCAGTATGCAGGTGTTTACTCGAGCCCTGCTCAGCTTGGCTGCTGCTCAACATCGTGTTTCCAGAAGACCAGCAGAAGGACAATGCAACCCTCTGAGGACAGCTAGGGGTCAGTGAGCTTTGTATGGGTCTCAAGGGACATGGTGTTGGTGACAGCCACCAGTTAGGAGCAGGCAATGGGGAGGATGTAGTGTTTTCAAGGGCTTCACACTGTCAGGTGGTGATAAGTTATGTATGATCGTGTGTTTTCAAAGAAATAATCACTGTGCATCAATATATGTGTATATAGGTATCTCTTTCATAGGGTCATAGAATGGTTTGGATTGAAAGGGACCTTAAAGATCAACCAGTTCCAACCCCCCTGCCATGTGCACCAGGCCACCTCTCACTAGACCAGGTTGCTCAGTGCCTCATCCAGCCTGGTCTTAAACACTTTCAGGGAGGGAGCATCCACAACCTCCCTTCAGGTATTGAGAGACCAGTTTGAGGTTCCCCCTGAGCCTTCTCTTCTTTGCATACATACAGACCTCAGCAGAGGCTGCCAAGGTGTTCTGGAGAAGGATCTCTCCATGCTTCTTTGGCTTTCTACCCTCCCTTAGACATCATCTCCTGGTCACCAGTAGGGTCAGGGTGCTGTGCTGCTCAGATTATCAATTTAACCTGATTCAGCCTTTTTCATAGTGATACATCTGAACTAGGAATGGGTGGAAGGGAGGAGTGGACAGGCATGAAGCTGAGGGAGTGTATTGTTTGGAAGGAAAGCTCTGAGAAGGTCTCAGATTGGATGGATGGCTGTGATGGTGTTACCTCCTAGGGTTTGCCATTCATTTGTGGTTTGCTTTTGACATGGACACCCTTGCTTGATGTGTCTTGTTTGCCCTTGCCTGGTGGTGGGTCTGTGGATGTGAGCAGGGTATGGGGACCTGCCTCTCAGCACTGCTGTTTTCCTGAGTGGAAACCTTCAGCTCTGAGTGATTCCCCACACTTTGAAGTCAGGAGGGTAGAGATATTGACCCCATGTCAATTCTGTGGGAAGAGCCATCACTCCCAACAAAGTAATGAGGTCGTAGCTGTGCCTTAGGCACCTGTTGGCCTGGTTAGACACAGCATGTAACCAAGTGTATGTGCTTTGACATTACCTATATAACTGGTGGTTCTAGTGGGAAAGTGTGGTTTAATTATTTCTCTATATGTTTAATAGAGTTATTTCCAAGTGGGAAGTGGCCTCTGTAAATCTAACACTCTGGAAGCTGTGCAGGACTATTTAACAATGTTATTTTTTTACTTGGCTCTATGGAAAAAGGCACAAGTCATGCATTGTGTGCTTGGGTTTTTCAGATAGGACACTGAAAACTTCCCTTTCTGTGTATGGATGTTAAAGTATCCACAGTACTCTTGTAGTTCACAGAATCACAGAATCACAGAAGACCTGGGTTGGAAGGGACCCCAAGGATCATGTAACTCCAACCCCCCTGTCTAGCAGGGCCACCTAACAAAACACATCTACTAGATGAGGTTGCCCAGGGCCTCATCCAGCCTGGTCTTGAACACCTCCAAGGACGGGGCATCCACAACCTCCCTCAGCAGCCTGTTCCAGTACCTAACCACTCTCCTAGTAAAGAACTTCCCCCTAACATCCAACCTAAATCTTCCCTCCTTCAACTTGTATCCATTTCCCCTAGTCCTGCTATTGTCAGCCCTTTCAAAGAGTTTACTCCCTTCCTGGGTGTAGGTTCCCTTCAGGTATTGAAAGGCTGCAATGAGGTCACCCCGCAGCCTTCTCNTCTGCGACCTTTCAACCAATTACTTATCCATCTAGTTGTCCACCCATCAAATCCACTTCCCTCCAATTTGGAGATAAGGATGTGGTGGGGGACCATGTCAAAGGCCTTGCTCAGGTCCAGGTATATGACATCAGTCGCCTTCCCTTCATCCACCATCGTGGTCACTCCATTGTAGAAGGCCACAAGATTTGTTAAGCATGACCTTCCCCTGGTGAAGCCGTGCTGGCTGTCTCGGATCACATGCTCATTCTTTATGTGATCAAGCATGTTGTCCAGAAGGATCTGTTCCATGATCTTCCCAGGCACGGAGGTGAGACTCACCGGCCTGTAGTTCCCCGGGTCCTCCCTGCTCCCCTTCTTGTATATGGGAGTGACGTGACCCTTCCTCCAGTCATCAGGGACCTCACCTGACAGCCAGTTCCCGGTGCTGAAGTCTATTACTATTCTCTCAGGCAATTATGTTCCGGCTTGAAATTCAACTTATACTGCTTTCCTGGCCCAGAGCCTGAGAGGCTGGGCTTTGTCCTCAAGTGTTTGGCACTTTTTCTTCTATGCTGGCTGAAGTGTGGGCTGGGTTTCAAGCACCCCTCCAGAAGCAGCCGCATTTTGTGATTCTCTTCATAAGGTGAACCTGAGCCCACTGATAAACAGGCAGGTGACTCCACATAATGCCCTGTGCTGCATTTTTGTGATTTTTTTTTCATCATTAAATCAAATTTTCTTTCTTTTTTTAGCATCAAGCAGAGTTCTCGATCCTCTGAGGCAGCTGAAGATGAGAAGGACCAGCGCATGGTGACCGTCAACCCCTCTCACATGAGAAAAGCCTTCAAGGTCATGAATGAATTACGGAGGTACAGCTTCTGGCTTAGTGGATGGGTGGAGAGTGGCTTGAGTGCAGCCCTGAAAAGAAGGATTTGGGGGTGTAAGTGGATGAAAAACTCAACATGAGCCACCTATGTGCAGTTACAGCCCAGAAGCCAACCCAGTCCTGGGCTGCATCAAGAGACGTGTGGCCAGCAGGTCTAGGGAGGTCATTTTGCCCCTCTA
>VZTY01000593.1:26340-44210 GCA_013400935.1 Turnix velox | reverse complement strand
TATGGGGCTGCAAATCCTTTCACAAAACCAGGGTTGGACCCTGCATGTTGTGGCTGATCCCTCTCTGGTGCTGTACTGGGATCCATCTTCTGTGCATGCAGGAGGGTGAGGTGAGGTGTGATGCAGAGCTGTGTGGGGAGAGCACGTTGCCTTCCTGACTACTTGTAATGTCTTCCCACACCTGCATCCCCAGTATGAACCAGGACAGACAGCCCTGTGGATATGAGGAAACAGAAGTGCAGCCATGGAATTGTAGGACTCAAACCTAAATTAGGAGGAAAAATCTCTCCTTCCTCAGCATCACTGATACCACGCAGAGATGCTTCTCAAAGACACTTGTTTTCTTGGAAAGACAATCCTCCTCTCATCAAATGAGGGACAATATGAAGGGAAGCATGCTTTGTGCCCAGACCTGAGCAGCAAGGGGTTATCTCCCACAGACTGCTCCCTGTCTCTGAGCAGCTGGAAGTCCTGCATGAACCACTATCACCTTCTAACTCCCTGTGGCATTTCAGACAATGCTAAGGTAAACAGAAGTAAAGACATGACTCATGTGAGAGCTGGCTGCAGCCATTGTCAAGAATTTCAATAGGCTTTGCAGAGCCTGAAGTCAGTCTGCACTACTGGGATCCCTTGCACTGCAGTGGGCTTGCAAAACTTTCCTTCAGGTTTATGCTGCAAAATGATGAAAGCTGCTGAGATTTTCTTTTCCATCATGTTCACCAGACTGCAAATTAAAATGTTTCTTTCCCTTATCTCTAGGCTTGATCCTTCTTCCCTCAGTATTTTTATGGGACTTTCTCCCATTTACAAGAGCCAGAGTGCAACCCATGCTCTACATTGAGAAAAAGAAAAGCTATGTACAGATTTTAATATTTTATATTAAGACTATCATACAGACTGGGTCTGGTTGTATCCTTGGAGCTACTCAGTGACTGATGCCTTGCAGGGAGCAGGGAGGATACAAGTGGCACAGTTTGAGAGAAAAGGTGGATGACTCCCGTGGTAAGGGGATAGCTCATTGGAGGGGAAAGTAATAGCTCATTCTCTGGATTTTTCTCCTTTTGAAGGAGCAGGATTTGCATTCTGTATGGTCTACCAACCATAGGCAGTGGCTCTGTTGCTATCTAACTATAATATGATTTTGACATCCATTTTGGAATTGTCCTGTGCTGACAGAGTGGTGTCAGTGCTGTGCAGAGGCCTGGCAGAAGCCCAGACTGCCTGTGTCTGTGTTCAGAAGATGGCTTACAGAGCTACCAGTCCCTGAGCATCCCTGTGTTCCTGCATTGCTCTGGACAAATTAAAGGAAAGGTATCACTTGCCTGACAAAAAAGGGGAAATGAAATTCAGAAATCACCCAACCTATGCCATCTTCCTGACATTATCTAAACCCTGATAAGACTCCATCTCTCTTACAAGCACTGAAAGTGATACTGCAGTAGACTGTGAAATGAATGTCCTTCCCATTCCCTGACAGTTTATCCCACTGCCATATGCATGGCTGATGCTCTGAAGGTCAGGCTGGGTTAGTGAAGCTATTCTTTTAAGACACATAGCAGTATGCTTAAATTCTAACTGGAAATTTAGCCAATAATTTTGGTGAAATTGCTCAGACTGATAGCTGTTGAGGGTCGAGGCAATGCTCTATGTTTCAGAGCAGTGTCTCAGACGTGGAGAGCATCTATATTTTGCTTTCAGCCTGAACAATAGATCTGTGTTGCTTTGCATTTTGCAGCACACCTCTTCAGAGAAAAGGAGCTGGAAGGTGACTTTTCAAAAGCCAATGAAATAGGAGTCTGACTGAGTCCATGTGGACTGGGGAAAGATCAGGGGTTCGTCCAATTCTGTTATTTCTATGCTGTACAGAAGGCTAAAGATGATCTATATTGTCATAGAACCGAATCAATTTAATTATTAATACCAGACAGCTACATTTTGGGGATACACAATAACTTTCCTTCAGGGGGCAATATTCCCAAGTCCTGTTCTGGCAATAGAAATTCTAAGTTAAGATATATTTCTAGAACACTCTTCTTATTGCACTTTTTTCTATAAACATGATTGCTACTAATTAGAAATTATTGGTTTAAATCTACTCCACATGGTCTTTTCCTTTAAGCAAGAAAATGAAGCAGTGAATCTTCTCATCTGCCAATTTTAGTAAGCCCCCCTCCTGCTCTGCTTTTCCCCAGTCAGAGACAGTGGTGGAGGTTCCCAGGTTATTATAATCTTTTATAGCAGTCTCACACTCTCTTCTCTGAAATATAATGAAAGAGTTGTACTTGGACATACATCAAAAACGTGGTGATTCCCTAAGGTATCATCAGATGCTAAACACGGGTGCCCTGAAGGTGAATGCACCCAAGAGTGGTTTATGTATTGCAAGTGTTTAGTCCAACACACTTGTACTCTCAAATGGTTGAAATAAGCCCCAGGATACAAGCAGCCTAGAGTTCAGAGTAATTTTTATCCCTGTGTGTTATTTGATAGGTGTTCATGTTAGAAGGCTTAAATCCATTAAGAGATATTTTAGGCAGAACTGCTTAGGCAAGAAATAAAAGATCCATAATTCATGCATTGTGTAAATAGGCTCATGTACATGTACTGGTAAAATCTGTTTTGCTTTACAATTAGACCATGGACTGTTTCTCCAAGCATATTATGAAATGTATTATCCATTTGCATTTCATCAAAGCTTTTCAGGTATGTCTTTGTCCAAAACATCCTGACAAATGTAGCAAATCCCAGCAATCTCAGCAGCATATTGCTGTTTGCCTGGTGCCTCCACCCTGCTTATCTTGATAAGGGGGTTGTTCAGGATCCTAGCCTTCATTTCTCTCCCAGCAGCAAAAAACTGCATGCACAACAAGCAGCAGACTGAAAAATTATGTTCATGCCTTGACCTTGAGACTTCCTGAAGCAGTTTGGATTGGCTCTCCCTTTGAAACAACAGCCTTCTAACAGGAAGTTCACAAATGGACGCGAGTCACAGCAATTGACGTAATTTTAATATTTTTAACCTGCTTCTTTAAGAACTCCCTGAAACGGGCGTGTTTCATGGACACAAAGAGCTGGCCAGCAAACATCAGTGTGCTGGGCACAAAGCAGGCTGCTGAGAGCAGAGTGACAAACAGCTCCAGCTACGGCTGCTGAGCTCTGCTGCTTGCCTTGTGTGATGCCTCCAGCATCAGCACCACTGGGGCTCTCAACACTGTAGGCAGACAATGTCTCCAAAGAGCTAAACCACAGGCAAACCTGTGTCCCAGACCCTGCACACTCAGCAGTGTTTCCACATGCAGCTTAAGCACTTGCCTCCTCCACTTCTGCCAATTCATGTCTCTCAGAAAGACAAAGAGCTGTACATCATTCTTGTCCTAGAAATGCTTTATAAGACTCATTTGGAGCTGTTAAAGTTCTTTCACTCCACTGAAATACTAAGATATGCATATATTGAAGGATATTGAGCTATTGGAGAGGGTCCAGAGGAGGGCCACAAAGATGATCAAAGGGTTGGAGCAACTGCCCTATGAGGACAGGCTGAAGGAGTTGGGGTTGTTCAGCCTGGAGAAGAGAAGGCTCAGAGGGGACCTCAGAGTAACTTCTCAGTACCTGAGGGGGTCCTACAGAAAGGCAGGGGAAGGAATTTNATCATCTTTGAGGTCCCTTCCAACCCAAACTATTGTATGATTCTATATGCCAATGGCAGGGGGATGGAACTCGATGATCTATAGGGTCCCTTCTAACCTGAACTATTCTATGATTCAATGACTCTAAAAGCCCATGGTTTGTTCCATTCAAAATAACAGGGGAGAGGACCAGAAAAAAAGAAATATTACAAAGAAAGGCCAGTATTAAATCTTTAGGAGTAAGGTGGATGAAAATACACATGAAATACTTGCTCTAAAGATGTCTTTTTCACACAGTACAGCTCGAGCAAAATGCAACTACGTTAAAGACATTTCATTCATTTGCCTTGCTCCATTTTCTCATTATGATCTTAATGGAAAACACTTATTTACATCTCAGTACTCCACTGATTGTTTGCTAGAATCCAAGGACAGAGTCAAATTCAGAAGTCCTTAGTACATTGCCCCTCTGTAACTATCAAAAGGACAAGTTTCTGTTTGCAAATTACCTAATGGAACAGGAATATCAGCAAAGCATAGGATTTCAGATAGAGCTATTGAAATAATTTATAAATCAGAAATGCTGTCAAAGGGCCATAACATTAAGCTTTACATCAACTTTTAAAATAAACTGTCTAGTCTGATTAGTTCATGATTTGGGATTTTCTGGCCTGTACTTCACTAATACACTTTGAAATATAAATTATATCTATAGTTGCTTTGAGAAATTGACGTGAATGAAAAACCTAAGCAGCAACCCTTCCAGCAAATACTCATTCAGTCAAGAATTCAGATTTTCATTCAGTCAGGGAGTCAGAAACCTTTCTTACTGAAGAATAAAGCAAAATCTCCCTGCCCCCTAAACCACTACATTTAGATACATTGGATAAAGCAAATATGGTTCAACATTCTTTAGTCTGTAACTGTAAACCATAGGATCCAGATCCACTGGACTTTCTAGTACACATTTACAGAACTAAAAGTTAAGTCTGTAGACTTTTCTTTCACCAATAAAGGCTTATTTTGCATTCTTCCAATCCTTTCTGAGAGGGGTACAAGCCAAGGAATATTGAGGATCTGCCTATGGTCCCTAGCAGGGGAGGTCTCACCCATTAGACCCCAGCAGGTTTTATCCAGTCATTCCCCACAATACCTTTCTGGTTCCTGCTCTGTGGTTTGCTGCTTGTTCTCGAAGCCAGTGAAGCTGCTCATATCCACATAGCCATCATTCTCATTGGCAGCAGATAATGCCCTGCTGGGATCTTCAAAAAACTCAGTAAAAGTTCCCGCTCTGGTGGATCTTCTTGGAGGAATCTGTATGTTTTCATAGTCAGAGCTCATGGCAGGGATGTTCTCATAGTCAGAGGTGTCAGCATTGGGGAAAGAAATGGACCGAGGTTTTGTCAATGGGAGAGGCATGAAAGGAGGTCTGGATCTGTCCTCGAAGGATTCCACCCTGGACACACTCCTGCTGAAGGACTTGGGTGTCCCTTTTCTTTTCCCATCCTTATAGAAAAGAACAGCTGAAGGAGACTCGGATGCACGGAACTTCCCCACATGTGATTTTAGTTGAGGTGAGCTACTTAAGCTCCTCCTGTCCAGTTCCATCAGCCTCAGAGGCCCGTGATAGCTGGACTCTGATGAGGACCTCGAAGAGGAAACATTAACATCTACGTGAACTTTGCTTTCAGTTTTTTTCCTGAATTTTAGAGTGAGGAACCTCTTAAAGGAAGATTTCTTTTTCTTGGAATACTTATCAGGCGAGTCGCTCTCTATCAAAAGAGAAGGGGAACTTTTAGTGATGGGTTTTTTGGTGATGTAGGCAAGTTCAAAGGGAGGTGGGATATCAACAACTGAGGATGGAGTAGAAATGCCACACGACAGAAAATGATTTCTCTGGGAAAAACTACCTGAGGAACCATTGACACAAGGCAAAGACAAATTGTCCTCTGTCCTTTTTATTCTGGCATCATCCAATAGACAGCCATCACTTTCTCTGTAGGCAGAAACAGGCATCTCTCTCCCTTCAACAGAATAAGAGCGAGGATATAAAATGAAACGTCTTGACTTGGCCGGTAATGTCCTGTTGGCGTCCATTGGTTTTCCTTCTAGAGAAAATGAATTATTGCTTAAATCTTTTGCATGGCCATTGTGGGAAGACGGTGTGTCAGTTTCAGGCCCAGTTTCCTCTGGAACTGTTTCTGGGACACAGCCTGGCATTTTCCCAGAGAGAGACCGTGTTCTGGTCACCAGGCTTTTGCGGTCAGTGGGCACCAAGTTGTTGTCACCATCCACACCTAATTCATCTTTTTTACTGTGATCAGCTCCTAAGTCAGTGTGCCCAACAGGAGTGATTTCATTTTCTGCAGGAAGCACATAAGGGTCATCTGCAGAGTCATTGCTTGCTTCTCTTTCCTCTGATTCTTCAGGTACAATGACCACTTCAGGGACTGCCACATTTTCATGCAAGACGTGTTTGGTCTCACATTCTACATTCACTTTGCCATGATTGCAGTCCTCTAGCTCATCCTCACATGGAATCTGTTGACTTGGGACATCTTTGCTGAAGCTGTTTGCTTCCACCTCACTGTCCTCAAGCTGCAGATCATCTGACTTAGAGGTTTCCACAGTGCTTTCCCTGTGCTCTTCAACAGTCGTATCTTCCAGCTCTGACTCCACCCCTGGACTGGGTAGGTTTTCAGAAATGATGCAATCTTCATCCAGAGAGGTCCCATCTCTTTGAAGAGCTTCATCTGAATGTCCTATGGGTGTTTCCTCACCACATTCATCCTCCTCACAAGGTGCAATATGACAGCCTTCATCAATATCCTCTGCATTCACAGTTTCTTCTTCCCCCTGGCCAGAGTCATTGCTTGTTTCACATGCTGCCTCTGCTGATTCCTCCTCACTTCTCCTGTCAGTGATCTGGTCGCCATCCCTGACATCTCCAGTGTTTGTATCATTGTGCTCATTGGGGTTTGCTTCCTCTTCTTCAGCAGCTGCTTGATGGATGGAACCTCCTAAGCCATTTTCAGCATCAGGTTCATATTCACATGGTTTTAAGCCAAGAGCAGCTTCCTCACCGGCCTCATCAGGTAGCACGTCGTGGCTTCCACAGTCATTACTTTCTAACTCCTCTTCTGTGTTCAAATCAAGCTCTGCAGGTGCACTGTGGTCACCGTCGTGTGCCAGACACTCATCTCCCATTTTTAAAATCTCAGGCAGTTCCTCTTCTTGCTCTGCCTTCTCACTACCTGGGACTGATTCATCACAAGGTGGTGGCATCATAGTGTTATCTTCACAGGTATCACCCACCAGTTGCTCATCTCTATTCAAAATGCTGCCATTGTCACTCTCACAGTCGCTACTGTCCTTTAGGCTGTTAGAAGTTTCCTCCTCGTTTTTGGTTTCACTACAATCACTTGCAACATTCTCACCTTCATCTACATTCTTGTAAGTGTCATTGTCTCTATCAGAGGCATCTGGGGAATCCTCATAAAGTGCTTCAGACTGCTCACAGTCTCTGCTTGACTCTCCAGACTCTGGTTCCACTGCTTCAACATTATCTGAAGAATCACACTGCTCATCTTCGGTAACTTCCTCATCATTACCAATGTCACCCTTCTCTTCCTCTACCTCTTCTGGAGTTTCTGACACTTCATTTTCCACAGTGAAATGAAGGCTCTGATCATGCTCATGTTCCAACTCATCACAGTCTGTGTTGGTCTGCTGAGCTTCAGAAACTACAATGTACTCATTAGTTGCCTCAGATTCTGAGCAATCATCATTGCACAGGTTTCTGTCACACAGCTCTCCATCAAGACACACCAGTTTCCCATTTGAGCATTTATTTAAGTTATTGTTGGTATAAACATTGGATTTACCCTCTGTGTCAGGTGAGAGTTTTGGCTTGGGAGCAATAGGTGGTTTGGGACCCCTAGACATAGAGTTGGTGTTATGAAGAATATCAGCCCTTGGCAGCGAAGGAGAAAATTTGGAGACAGCAACTGGAGAAAGGTGACCAATGATCTTTGGTTTTGGTGCTAGTGGTGGCTTTGAGATTTCTGGAAAAAAAAAAAAGAGAAAAGTCACGTTAGTCATTTTGTTTTCTTACTAAAGCCAGTATGATATATACTGCAGTAGACTTTGTCTTGTACTGAGACTTCTAATGCAGAAGGAGTCCAGCTAATAAAAGGCTCAGCTCTGAGAAGAGAACTGAAGGAACAAAGTATATAGGCTGTGCCTTTGTGTGGCACTGGAGGTACTCCAGGGAACGTGGCTTAGGATCAAAACTGAACTCCAGAAAATGTGGCTTGGGATCAAAACTGACCTAGATGGGGTCAGCACACACATAAGGAGAGGAGGAGGTACAGGTGCAGAGCCCAGGGTATGTCACACAGAGATACCTAGGGAAGGACTCAGAAGCACTGATGGCATTAGAGACCTTTTGATTTTGCCCAAGAAATCTATTTGCCCCAAGATTAAGTATCAACACTTTCATTCAATGTCCCTGAAGTATTTCACTGCAATGAGGAAAATGCCTTTCAGCCATAGTAGCTGTTCTTACAACACAGTAGCAATGGGTTTAGTTTCAATAAGTAGTCTGCACAATTTCAGCAGTGACCAAAATGACTTATACCAATAGACTCAACCCAGCAAAACTGAAGTGAAGGCTTGGGTGCCTAGGCACAGTCCTCCTGTCTGCAATTATCATGGTAACAAAACACAGAGTTACATTTGGTCAAGCAATATAATCATAAGGGATAAGATGGTTTGCTAAAAGCTTGGCTGACACTTTACATTGACTCTGCATCTCTGAGCTCTGATGGTTAAATCCTTTAACCAAAAACATGAAGTGTTGCTGGTTTAAACTTTGGTTCAGTTTTCAGTGCTGATGGTTAAAACTCCTTTCTCTAGTGAAAAGATCCTCCATCCCATAAATGCAAAGACCCCTTGCAGGTACAGTCTTCTCTGAACATCAAAACACACTTTAGAAAAGTGAATTATAGTGCAAAATGAGGCCAGCCAGGGTCTCTAAACTATTTCTGGTCCAAGCCCTGACACTCATGTAGGGGAATTGGAGCAGACTGACAATAAGCTGGATGAATTAAGTCATATATGGCCTGAAAAGATCCAGTACAGTTTACATTACAGTATAAATTACATAGCAATTTCCAGATGCCTTGGCTCTAAAATGAATATGCTTTAAATAACTGAATGAAATGCTGAAAGGCTGCATAAAAAGGCAACAATAGAGATGCTATTTTAGATGAGATGAACTACGCAGTGTGAAGAAGTCAGCTCAACAAACAGTTGCAGATGGCAACAAGAGGAGGGATTTGCTCTTTACTAACATTTCCTAGTGTAATTACAATTCAATATGTGATTACAGGGTTAATAAATCAGAAATCTCAAATCCTTCTAATAAATTTAATTCAATAAATAATTTTAGTGGGCAAAGGGCAGCTGTCCATTATAAGGAAAAGCATGGGACAAACTATTTCACCATGAGAAACAAAAACAATCCCTTGTGCAAAATCTTCATGGCCTACACACAGGAAATAAGGGAACAGCACCTCAAAAAGCATTATTTAGGATATGGTTCCTGTATGAAATCCTATCCTAAATCATCGTACAATTTTCAGGAAGTGTGGCTACTGTGCTGTTAAATATATAAATTACATGACTTTTAGCACCTGGAAGTGAAGACAATTAAAATTCAGCTGTGCCACCACCACACTGAGAATAAAGTAATACTAAATGCTTAAAATTATTCTATGATTGTCCTGATACTTGGTGTCAGAGCACTTTCATTATTGTTACCTTAATCCAACGGGAGTAATTTGTATTGAACCAATGCTGGCCTATTTATTTGGTTATTCTCTGTAAGGTGTAAGAGGCTGTTTCTTCTTAACCTTGCTGAAATTTCTTTCAGTATTCGGAAAGATGATGAAAATTTGGCATTTTGATATAGCCAGAAAACAGTCTTTCTAGATACCAGAGGGATTTCAGCCAAGTTAAAAACCGAGTCAGTGAGCTCAGCTCAACCTGGGAGTGAAATCTGTTCTAATCAGGTGCCTTATCACATATACTGAATAAGAATTATCACTATTTGGGATTTTATATGAGCCAGATTGATGTGCTGGGCACTTAAAACAACTTGTGGAAAAGGAGGGGGAGAGAATTGCACATTTGCTAGTCTCTAGTACTGCAGCACCTACTCTTTTTTCACAGCATCCACTGCTGCTGGGAGCTGCTGGGCACCTGTCTAATTATTGAAATCACAGAATGGGTAGCTAATCTCCTCCTCCACATTGTTTTGGAAATGTTACATGCCAAACACTTCACTCAGGTACCATTGCTTCTCCTGCAGTAGCTGAAGGCTGCTAAATGCTGAAAACTACTGCCTGTTCCCTGGCAGAGAGGGAAGAGAAGCAGGTTGAGTATTCTGTGAGGCAGATTTGCATTTTTAACTCAGATATTGCAACAACTGAATATCCGAAAATAACTTTCTAGTAGCAAAATGCACAAATTTATTAGCTAGCATCAAATTCTTATACACTGCCCACCAGAAATCAGCAAGGGATCTTTTACCACTGTAATGAGGCATTTTTTGGAAGAAGCATCACTTTGGAGGCATTATGCCACTTTATGTAGGATCTGGCTTTTCCTAGAAATGTCTGTCCAAAAGCAGGAGTGAAATTTACCTCTGCCATTCCTGGGATGTGACAGGGCTTAAACATAGTTCCTCTGTTCTCATCATTGTTATTGTCAGATGGTTTCTGTTTCTCATTACCAAAACACTCAGTAATAAGAAAAAGACTGTAGAGAACAACAGGATCTCCCAAGCTTTGTCTTAAAACCAAATTTTAAATAAAAGAATGCGACGAGCTCATTTTCTTTATGCAAAAAAAAGCCAAAAAGACATCCACTTAAAAACAAACAAACAAAAAAGATAAGCAGCTCCTTTGCCTCCACTGATAATCTTCTAATTTTCTACAGCAAAAGAAACAAAGTAAGCTGGTGGGAAAGAACCTACAGAAATTGACTTGTGATGGAATTCTCTTACCCACTTGTGCCAGCTACTGGTCACCGGTGTTTTAGTGATTCTTTCCTGTGTGTTATTTTGCCTTCCACAGGGCAACCCTCTTTTCATTTTGCAGGACAGGGGCAGGCAGTATGGAGGAGTGAAAAAGCTTATTTAAAAAAATAACAAACAATCACTATAAAAGAACGTGCCGATGCTTTTTATCAGGACAACTTCATTCTGCTTTAATTTCTGCTTCCTTTGCTGTCTGAGACACTTGAAAGCTTCTGGCTGTAACACAGAACTCTAATTTGACATTGCAGTGTAAGGAATGTGTATGTTCACAAGTAATTGTGCGTGTTTATTTTAGGATGTGTTTTATGCTGGAGGGAGACACACCCACCTCGTGTTTGAAAGGAAACTCTTGGAGAATAGGAATTTCTTTAGCCTGCTCCTCCCCTTATTGTTCAGTGCTTCCTTCTGCTGACAAGGACCACTTCCTCTCCTTACCCACCTTCCTTCAGCCAGCCCAGCATTTCAGCATGCTCTCATTCCTGCCACAGCCTATGATCCCTGACAGTGACCCACTCAATGGCTTAGCTCCACAGCACAGAAGCCAATTCCAGCCTTGGCTGGTGCCTCAATCCAATTCAGACATCTCTTCAGATGGTGAAAAATAGCTTTTTCTGACCAATGAACTCAGAACACAGGACAAAAAGACACAATTTGTTTTTAGGGATCTGCAGTGCTTTTATATGGAAGTGGCAATGCAGGTGGAGAGACCACATTGCAATGGGGGTGGGATGAGACTACACCAAACCTAGAAGCCCAACAGAAAACAATTCACACAAGTCCTCTCTGTCACTGCTACTGCCTGGGAGGAAGGGATCAAAATCCACAGATGGGAAGACCTTGATAAACAGAAGGTAGAGGGAAAATATCCAGAGAAGGGTATCAGAAAGTCTTGTTTAGCTCCAGTTGGGAGCTGGATAATTTCACACCACCATATCAGAATGAAGTTAAAGCTGGCCTTTTGGTCTCAAGTCAGCAAAAAGTGGAGTTACCTTACTGGCACACTTATCCTATTGCTCTAATG
The DNA here is from genome assembly GCA_013400935.1 of Turnix velox. NCBI lineage: Eukaryota > Metazoa > Chordata > Aves > Charadriiformes > Turnicidae > Turnix > Turnix velox. The sequence continues at coordinate 32,458 of VZTY01000593.1, read as the reverse complement.
ATTCCCTCCTTTTTAATATAGCCCTTCTTTTGGGTTAGCACTGCCTGGCTTCCACCTCCTGCCTTTATTACTGTTCTTTCCACTGTGTTAAAAATCCTTTTACTACTCAGTATTTCACTAGGGTATGCCATGCTACATTATTCTTTCCTTGGTAAATTAAACAAATGAACTCATTAAATCTTTGCAGTTGGATAATGTCACCTCTCCTGAAGTAGTTTCTTTTGGAATTTTTCTGAAACTTTTCCAATTTTCTGGTATCCCCTATAAAATGCCCAGGGCAGACCTATGAGAAGAACTCCTCTGTGGGTACTAATGGTTTTTGTATATGGAGTCCAGTTCTTTCTTAGAATCACTTCACACTATTCTTCATTAACTGTTACTCTGGCAGGTTGACTTCCTTGTCCACTATGACCTCAAAATTGCTCTCAAGGCTGAGTTGCCAGTTCATTGTCTCTAAACTGATAGCTTTATAATATGCATTAAGTGTAAATAGTTTGAGCAGATCCCACTGAATGATCCTAATCTGTTTATATAGCTGCCCCACCTACTTTTAAAATTACCCTTTCATCAATCTTTACATCACCAAGTGAAATCTGTCATTTTATTTTCTCCTATTTGCTTCCCTACCAAGGAAAATTTTGGAGAGTACCAAAATAATCCTGGCCCCAGCACTATTTGATAATCATAGAATCACAGAATCATAGAACAGTTTGGGTTGGAAGGGACCTCAAAGATCATCGAGTTCCAACCCCCCTACCATAGGCAGGGACACCTCCCACTAGACCAGGCTGCTCAGTGCCTTGTCCAGCCTGGTCTTGAACACCTCCAGAGAGGGGGCATCCACAACCTCTCTGGGCAACCTGTTCCAGTGCTTCACCACCCTCACTGGAAAGAATTCCTTTCTTATGTCAAGTCTAAACCTACCCCCTTCCAATTTACATCTGTTGTTTCTGGTCCTCCCATCCCATATCATATTAAAAATTCCTTCCCCTGCCTTTCTGTAGGACCCCCTCAGGTACTGAGAAGTTCCTATGAACTTCCCCCCTGAGCCTTCTCTTCTCCAGGCTGAACAACCCCAACTCCTTCAGCCTGTCCTCATAGGGCAGTTGCTCCAACCCTTTGATCATCTTCGTGGCCCTTCTCTGGACCCTCTCCAACAGCTCAATGTCCTTCCTGTGTTGAGGGCTCCAGAACTGGACACAGTAACTCCAGGTGGGGTCTCACCAGTGCTGAGTAGAGGGGTAAAATCCCCTCTCTGGACCTGCTGGTCACACTCCTCTTGATGCAACCCAGGATTTGGTTGGTGCCTTCTTGGCTGCGAGTGCACACTGCTGGCTCATGTTGAGTTTGTCATCAACTGACACCCCCAAGTCTTTCTCTTCAGAGCTGCACTCAAGCCACTCTCCACCCAGCCTGTGTCTGTGCTTGGGATTGCTTCCACCCAGGTGCAGGACCTTGCACTTGGCCTTGTTGAACTTCATGAGGTTGGCTTGGGCCCTGTCTCAGGGACTGTCAAGGTCCCTCTGGATGCCATCCCTTCCTTCTGCTCTATCAACTGCACCACACAGCTTGGTGTCATCTGCAAACTTGCTGAGGGTGCACTCCATCCCACTGTCCATATCTCCTACAAAGATGTTCAATAGCACTGGTCCCAGTACTGATCCTTGGGGAACACCACTCCTCACTGGTTTCCACTTGGACAATGAGCCATTGACTGCAACTCTTTGAGTTCGACCATTCAACCAGCTCCTTATCCAGCCAGTGGGCCATTCCTTAAACCCATTCTTTTCCAGTTTGGTGACCAGGATATCATGCAGGACAGTGTCAAATGTTAGAGATAACTAGCACAGAGATTTGCTACTAGCAACTAGCCAGTTATTCAGTCTTACTAACCCAGAACTTGTTGTATAAATTCTTTCTCTTAAATCAGAATGCACTGTGAAAATGCTACACAAACAACATCTATATAGTTGCCCTTATCAAGCAAATCTGTAACTTATTCCACAGACTGGGATCAAATTTGCTATTTGAAGCAGGCAAAGTCCCACTGTAGAAGAGCTGACAACAGGGAACTGTAAGAAAAGCAGTAAATATTGGAAGTCATTTACATGTCACTTGCTGAAACAAGTGACATGGACCAGGAATTCATGGTGTTTCATGGTAGCATTTCTATTTTGTGAAGCAGGTAACAACATGAAAAAATAAAGAACCCATGCTATACTGGCAGCCATCTCCCTCCCAGTCCCTCTTGCACCAGGGCATGACAGTGCTGTCTGTTGGTAAAAACCATGTTTGTGCTGCACAAACCCAGAAACTCCTGTCAAAAGTGTGACTGCATGGTACAGTCAAAGGAAGAAGATTCCACACCAAGTTCCTACAAAGCAGGACAGAGCAGGAATTCTCTACTTGTGTCTGTTCTAGCTTGTCTGATACATGGATTTGTATTTTCTTCCTGGTGCTTATTCCTTAGAGAAGAAATTGTTCTGACAGAACAACAGGCAAACCTTCCCATCAAAATCACTTCAGTGCAAGTGAAGCCCACAGCTCTTCTTTGCAGATGCAGAGCTGGATTTGGAGATGACCAAAATATGGGCACCAAGCACTACAGTAATGCTGCTGGGAAAGTAAGGTAAAGCAAACACACAATCTCCTAAAACTCATTTATTACATTCCCAGTACAGGAAGCTGCAGGTTCCTATTTGTAATTACAGTTCTGCCAGCTAGCCACAGCAGACAGTAAGAGCGTGTGTAGATAAGTCATTTTAGTGTCATTCTGAACAAAGTACACAGCAGAAACTGTGTAACCTGCTTCAATATGCTGGAGATGAAATAGAAGAGGTAGCATGATTTACAGGGAAAGTATAATCCCTTGGAGGGGTTCAATACTTAAAACATTGGTGCTGCCAGTGGTAGGACCCCAGGATGTACTGTAAATAACCAAGATGTCATTAATATTTCCATATTCTCCACAAAAGCAGTTCTTTTTGGTTTACAGAACACAAATGCATCACTTATATCACACTCTTGGAGAAATCCCCAAGTGACAAAAGTTGGGGAAAGAAAACAATTGCAAGTTAGGAAATTGAAATGGAAAACGTATTTAGACTGGGACTTTCTAAAGATGTAGGAGCACATGTCTTCCTTCCAACTGAGACCTCAGTCCAGATTCTGGTATCAGCTCTGGCTTTGACTTGAGGAGGACTGGGATGCTCAAGTGTCTTCTAAGAAATGAGGCTTTATGCACTTGCAAACTGAGATCCTGCTCAGAGTCAACAGGTCACTGGCTCCTAAATGCCTCAGCCACAAGTCTGGTACTTTTAAAAAATATCTAATCTCTCTTATTGATGTTTGTTCTTCAAATGTGTGATCAAACGTGCTCTGTATAAAGCAAGGTTCCACTAGTGTGAAGACAGATCTATAGTCAGAACTAACTATCCATTGGAACTTTGTCTCTTTACAAATCTGAGATGAAATAGTAACAGCTAGACTGCCAAAGCCATTGCAGAAATAAATGCTATTCCACAGTTAGTGGAATCCATGCTCCGTTATTAGATCAATGCATTATTACTCTGGGACTTCATATCAATAGCTCACAAATTTCTCTCTTACTGTGTAACTTTATTGCAGCAATCTGTAAATATAATACAGCAGCATAAGAAATATAATACAGCAGCATAAGATCTCTCAGAGAAATATTGCTGGGAAAAATCTAAAGGCCACATAATCAGTAAAGAATAAATTTCAACACCAAAAAGATCTTGATCCTGAAAATTCTCCAGTATCTTCACTGTTTTTAGCAGTCTGTACACACAGGTTCTGGTAGGGCAAGGGGCCCTGACTATGAAAATATTTTTAAGGTGTTTGTGATGTTTCCAATCTGGCTGTGATTTCACAACAGGAAGTTCACACTGTAGCAAACAGCCTATAGTCATTCACCTGTTGTTTCATATATTGCTTCACAGGAGCCAAAGGAGATGTTGGTTAAATTCCCTGGAAGCCACATATGTGAGTTTTCCCTATACCACACTCCCTGGCAGCTGAGAGAACATCCAGCCTGCCCACAGCCCCTCACAATCTGGGCTCTGACATCTGTACTTGGAAGCTGGGAGATGGGGGTCTGTCTCTTGTCTCTTACCACAGATTTCCTGTGACCTTGTGTGCATTGCTTCATCTCTCTGTTCATATGGGTTCCGCATCTCTGAGGATAATCTGTGTCTCCCTTCCTGTTTTCTGTCTCTCCTGATGTTAACTGGTGTTGGATCCAGGCTGCCACATGTGCCTGGACCTGTGTCTCTGCTACTGGCACTATGGCTGTAATTAATGCCAAGATGGCTAATGGTTAATAAATGCCCCTCCTTCAGATCCAGTAGGAAGTTCTGCTTCGCACTGATGGGAGAGACATTCCTTGCATTGTGTGCGTGTACAAAACAAAGGCTGAGAAGGGATATGAGCACTCTATAAATACAACCTGGAGGTAAACACCAGAGGAGGAAAAGAACTATTTTTAAGCAAAAGGACAATGTAATCACAAGAATAAATGGCAACTAATCAGTTCTGGAAACTACAAGAGCTATCAGTGGTAAACAGTTCTCAGTTTTGTGAGAGGGATTGCATGAGAGCTGCCTATAAAGTTTTGGTTTAAGATATCATTTATGGAATTAATGAAAGAAGTAATTGTGTTCTGTAATAACCAGGACTGCTTTTGGTAAGGAAGGCAGTCCCTTTCAGTCCTCCATTCCTGCTAATAAAATTGAAGTCTTTACAAATGGATACATTAGATATTCCTTACACTGCACTTTCACTGACAGCACGATCAGATTAGAGCTGGTCTGTTTCAAATAATGGAGAGATTCAGAGATATTGGAGCATCACATCTAAAGCAGTTTTTGGGTGGCTCACTTAACTTTCAAATGAGCTTGTTTCCTAGCAGGGTCAGAGTGCAGTCCAGGCTAGATCAGAAAATAGAATGGATGCATTTGAGTGGGAGAGTGTCTCACTCCTTGCTTTAAGGGGAAAGAGAACCTTTTGCTTTAAACTCAGAGGTGTATAAAGCTGAGTTTCACCTAGAAGATCCTTTCCCACTCAATGTTCCTGCTTTTTTGGCAAACATTGATTCACAGTTTCCCAGCACATGAAAGTTGTAGGGCAAAGTATCAAGCAGTGAAATCTCTGGGCTTTGGGATGTACCCACAGAAGCGAGGCACCCAGCAACATCCACCTTCTGGAACAAGGAATCAGTGACAAATTTTAGGGCGGACACAAGGGAATGCAGTGTTAGATTTTTCTAAATAACTCCAGCATTAATAACAATCATTTACTGGACTGTTCTTACAGATGTGCCTCACCCCTGAAAATCAGAAAATGTTGATGGAGAATTTAAAGGTTGCCCTGATTTTCCTGTGACTTCTTTTAATGTTTAACTGTTGAGCATCTCCTCTTGAGTATTCGGTTCCTTTCTCATCTTCCCAGTTTAACATCAAGGGAAAATTTTTGGGAAGTTAACAGAAGGAAGGAAGAGTTTGGGTCTGCCTTAGAGAGAACATTCTACAAAGATCATTAACCCCACAAAAAAGCAGACTTTCCTAAAGAAAATCGCGGCGAATTTCCCAGGGGTTTTTGCGAAGGGAGCGGTGGGCGCATCCCTCTCGCCCTGCCCGGTTGCCTGAACCCCCACGCCTCACCCCTGCTTGTCCGGTCCCACCGGAGCAGGCGAAGGGGTAGTACCAGCCCCGGGTACGCGGTGCCTCGCGGGCTGCTCCGGGACGAGAGGAAGCGCGGTTCAGCCCCGGCAGAGCGCCTGGAGGATAAGCGCCTGCCCCGGTATCACAGCTCCGGTGTCACAGCCCCGGTATCACAGTCCCGGTGTCACGGCCCCGAAACAGGGACCCAGGGAGAGGGTGGGGTGGGTGCAAGCCCCGGCGGGGTGCGGAGGCAGGTTTGCCATCCCAGCGGTGCTGGCCCCGGAGGCGGGGTGCGCCGGCCCGAAGGAAGGTGGGAACCGGCACCCGGGGAAAAGGAAGCCCGCTCGGGCGTTCGCCGGCTCCGGGGAAAAGGTGTCCGGAGGCGGAGAGCGGCCCCGCCGCACTTACCGGCGTTGTTCATCTTCCACCGAAACTTT
>VZTY01000593.1:13545-26128 GCA_013400935.1 Turnix velox | reverse complement strand
CCATCCATCCATCCATCCATCCATCCATCCATCCATCCATCCCTTCATCCATCCATCCATCCATCCATCCATCCATCCATCCATCCATCCATCCATCCATCCATCCATCCATCCATCCATCCATCCATCCATCCATCCTTCATCATTTCCCCTTCCATCCTTCTCTCACTCTTCATCCTCTTCCTACCGTTCATCCTTCCCTCTTCTCTGTCCTCCCCTTCCCCCGCGCCTCCATCTTCCTTAGCCCGTTCCCCCCCTCCCCGCTCGGTTCCCCGCGGGCCGGGGCTGCCTCCGCCCAGGACCGCCCGTGAGCGCTCGGCTCCGGCCCCGCCCCGGAGGATCCCGGCGGCACCTGCTGCGGGCAGCGGGCTCCGAGCGCGGGGAAACGGCGGACGGTCCCTCGCTTCTCATGGCAGTTTCAGCCGCCTGCAGACTGCCGGCTTCTCCTTTCTCCCATGCACCAGCCCCTGGCTCAGTGCAGTTAGCGCCGGCATGACCGCGGCCGGGCCTTTCTCCCCGTTTTCGGGCTGGCAGCGGCACCAACCCCCAGGTAAGGTTGGATCGCCCCCTTCCTCTCCATGGAGACACAATGCGTCCCTGCTGCCTCTCCCGGCGGAGGTGGTATCGCTCACGCAGAAAAGCTCGAATTGGCAAAATTTCCTTCTCCTGGCAGAGAAATTCCAGCGGGGCTGAGCTGCCCCAGCCTGGCATCCCCTCTCTGTGAGGAGCCATCGCCCCTCGGGCAAGGCGGCTGCTGGCTGTCCCTTGTACCTGCCCAGCCTCCAGGGTGCATGTGGAGCAGTCAGGTACCTCTTTGATATTTGAGTCCCAGAAGAATCAGGACTGTCGCTTGCACCATTCAGAGCGACTTCATTTTAGTTGCTTCTAATTCTATTTTTTGCGACGTACTTAGTAACTACCATTAGCATTCTAACATTACCATAACTAACACCAGCATCCTGCTGGGTGAATGCTCTTCTTTCCTGACCTTTCTGCGCTGTCTCACTCTGATGGGTGCAGACTGCCTGGCACATTAGTGCACAAACCTATGGAGGGAGAAATCAAGCCGTGAGAGACATGAGAATTGAACCCTTCTTTCTTTCTCCCACTAAGGGTGGTATCTGGGAATGCTGAGTTCTGGTTCTCTAGGGGGAAAGCAGCTTCAGGAACACAGATCTCTAGGGGCTTGCAAAGTGAGAGAAAAAGTTTGTGTGATGCAATGAAAAAGAAAGCACAAGTTTTAAAAAAAATTAAGTGTGGTACAGGTGATTTGGGAAAATTTCCTTAAGTATCTTTGCTAGGAGAATAACTTCTTGGTTTTGCAGAATATTAGTACACTAGGGGGAAGGAAAGAAACTTTTTTTCATTGAAGAACTGAGAATAGAGGCTGCAGAATTTGGGGAGGTTTCCTAGTAACCTGAGGAACAGTGTAGGTAGCATGGTTTTGTCATACCTAGATACCTAAAGGAAAAATGTTGGTCAAGTATGTTCCTAGCAAAATAATGCCTTTGTGAAAGTCATTCTGCAGATCTTGCTGTTTCTATTGGCCACTTCACTTCATTCCCTCTTTGGTCTGCAGGAGGGCAAAGAGCTACAATAGTTCACACTTTTGGTCCAAAAGACAAATTTGTGAAAAATTTAATGGAGTAAAGGATTACTCTCTCTTCTCTTTGATCTTCTGTGAAAGGAGCTGAAAGCTCCACTAGAGTCCTGTACTTGGTGGCAGGGACACAAGTCCTGCTCCCAGCATTATGGCAGCAGCCCAGAGGCTGGCTGAGGGGCAGCATCTCCCACCACCACCTCTGTGACCTGGCTCTGGAGACAGTAAATGCGGGGTGCCTCCTGGAGCTGCTGACTCTTCTACTTCACTAGATTGGTTTGGTGGGAACTTGGATCTGGTTTGTGTTGGTTAAAAATGCAGCACGTGCACTGCTACAAAATACTCTGTTGTTCACAAAAGAATGTACTCTTGAGATGTCCAGACTAATTTTGGACTCCAAAGACTCTGTGGTGTGGGCAATTAAGTGATGATTTGTGTGTGATAGGGAAAAAGAAACATCTGTGCAGTGATCACTATCTTAGAAAAAAAAAATCTGGAAGCAAAAGGTTAATATTCTCTTTATTGTCAGTCTAAAAGCCAATCCAGGGTATAATTTCCTGTATTGAAATGATTAAAAGCCTTAGGAGCCTTATAGCTAAATACAAAGCATAAAAGAATTGCTTGAAATTTTTCAGGTGTTCTTCATGATCTTTCCCTCTGTCTCTTCTTCATTGGTGCCTATAAATTTGCATCTTGGGGGGTTCTTTTTACTGCTTTGGTGTCAGTGGCCTTACTAAATCAAACTATGAGTAAGTAGCACATTGAGGAAGGAGAGGCAGGTTGCTCCTCAAATCACGTTAAACAAAATAAAAATCCTAGTAGGAACAATTTCAGAAACCAACAACACCCTATAAAATCTTTAAGTGCACCTGGTCTTAACTGGACAAATAATTAACTATTTTCATTTTTTTTTTGTATTTCCTGGTGCTTTCTAGGTGGTAGCATGCCACCCAAGAAGCCACAGGACAGGGAGAGGTGTCACCCCTGCTGGTGCCAAAGCCCATAGGACAGAGTACACAGGGCAGCTAATCCCTTTCTTTATGGCATGAAGTGTTACCTTGGTGTGGACTAATGCTGATTTGATCTGCTTTTTATTGTGCTTTTCACTTATTCCTGTGTAAGCTGGTGCTGCAGGTCACAAAAAGTTGAATCATTTACTAAAGCAGGATGGAAAAATGTTAGAAATGATGTTAATAACCATGTGCATTCCTTAGGATGGCAGGGAAAAAAAAAACCCAAACAAGATATGGGTAGCTGTGTTGACCTGAGTATAGTACCAGCCATCTATGGCAAATACTAATGGGTAAACATAATCACTTGCTGGGTGTTTCTTTGCTGTGATGGAATGGCTCTGGGTAGCTGCAACCTGATGACAGATTCCTGAGTCTGTGGAGCTTTGTATATCCTGCAGTGGCTGCTCTGTCATCTTTCCCCACTTTCTTGGTTTCTTTTTCCTTTCTGCTCAAAAGCATGCCCAACAGTGAGAAGCTCAGAGCCAGAAAAACAGGGACTGCTCAACTAGCTTGTTACCTGGGGAGAGAGCCCTTACCAGAGAGGCATTGTGTTAGGATTTAAGGTGTCCTAGGTCTGTAGCTCTCCAGCATCCAGCAATTTGAAGTCAATGCTCTCTTGAAAGCTACTTGTAAAAAAAGGAAGCTGGAGGAGGACTATTACTTAGATAAGACTTCAAAGGTTAGTGGTGACCCCTTCTTTGAAGAGAAAGGTACATTCAAACAAGTGTAAAATCTTTCAGGAACTGAGGTTAAATCCTTGACCTTCCATGAAGCCCATTAACTAACTAAACTAAAAGTGTCCTAAAGTGAAGTCTGCTTATCTTGGTGCAATTTAGTACCATACTCTCTGGAACATAAAGGTAACTTCTTCCTATTTTTGAGCATTAGTGTACCTTCTGAAAGGGACAGTTATCTTGCTGCCCTCACTTAGTTTGTGCTCCNTATTCTCTTCTTTACCAGCAGTTTGTTACTTCATGGCATGTTATTTTTAAAGTACCTGTCATTTGCAATAAAAGAGATTGCAGTTACCTGATATTCATAACTAACACTGAAAGCATCCTGTCTCCATTATCTGGTTAAGGGAGTTCATCACAAGCTGCTGGAAGTACTGGATTTTGGAGGATGGTTGATGTGTACAGACCCCAGGATTCTTTAGGAGAGGGAAGCTTCTGCCCTCCACAAGGATAGTAGAGTCAGTTCCTGGGAGACAAGTCTGTATTTGTATTCCTTTGTAAGGATTACAACTGTGAAATACCCCAATTGCATCTTTGACTCTACGTAACTCAAATATCTGAGAGTTTCACTCACCATTTTCAGTAAAAGAGCTTCTGTGCTCTCTGGGAGGAGATTTATGTGCTTCCATTTGGTTTCATGGTGCCAATGATGTTCCTCTAATGTTTCAAAAGTTTCTTAGATTTCTGTTGCTGCGTATCTGTTGGCAATGGTATGAAATCCAGGTGCTTATACAATGGCACAAAGAGGTCTGCTCATTCCTCACTGCCGTGGAGGTTTTATGTCTTCCTCAGGTGCCTAATTCTTAAGTCCTTGCTCAGTTTTGCCCCATGTCTAAGCCAGGCAAAGCTTTGTTTAATGTAACTTAGTTTGGACAGGGTAGTGTCCAGAAAAATGTTTATCTTAGTGGAATTTGAAGATCCTGCACTCCAAGGCAATTGGTGCCTCTATTTACAAAGTGTTGATAAAGCTCTGCTGGCAACAAACAGAGAAGGAACTGAAAATACATTTCTGTGGATTTACCTGCTGCAGTGGGTCTTCTCTCTCTTTGGCTTTTCACACCCTTTCAGACACTGTTACATATAGCACAGAGAATCAAATTGTGAGCTCGGAGCTGAAGGACAGCAGATGAGGGCTTCAGAAATCAGAGTGAGCAAGTGTAAGCAAGGAGCAATACCATCAAGGGTCAAACATTATGCAGGTGTAAAAGTCAGTGACACTGCATCCAACAGGCTGGGACTTGGCATGAACAAAGCCAACAGCAGTTCTAGCTTCACTGGGGCCAGAGTTGAATTTCAGTCCTGCAGGTCAGCAAGAACTCTCGCTAAATTTTGTCTGAAAAAGGAGAGGGAAGGGGAAATCTCCCCCCCCAGATGGAGAAATTTTGACTGGTTTCCCTCATTAGTGAATCATCAAGAGAAAAGGTTATGGCAGTGATGCCTGTTGCTATATCTGAGCATTGTTCCTGACCAACCACTAATTTCATGCCTCATTTTTATCAGAGCTGTGGACAGGCTGTGATGTGCTGCGTGAGAAGTGCGTATGGAGAGGAAGCCAAACGCCCATTTCCTCTCAGCATTTGGGTTTGTTTTGGTCTGGTTCCAGGCACCTTCCATCACAAGCCATTGCCATGGCTCTGCAGACCCCTCATCAATGGGCCCTCTGCCCACAGCCAGCCCTGGCTGCACCCACCAGCACTGGCCAGGCACTGGCAGCTTCTCCATTTCCTGACCAGGCATCTGCTCCCTCATTGGAAAATAGTTCTTCAACCTTCTTCAAAACAGGAAACTTCTCCCTGCTTCCTGAGGTACAGGAACCGTCTCTGTAGCAACCCCTGGACAAAGGAGGCTCCCGTTAACTGCTGGGGTGCCATAATGGATACAGAGGGAGGTCATAAATGAAGGCAAAATGGACCCTAAAGGCTGGGCAGTGCCCTCTGTAAATCCCTGTGCCTGCCCTCCTCTGCTCACCCTGTCTGCAGCTTCATTAGCAGAGGATAATCTATCCATTTGTAAATGCTTTTTGTCTTCATGACTAAATATGGATCCTGTGTCCACAGCCTCTGGAACACAGCTTCATAATGTTTCTCCTCCATCTCATTGGAGAGGTGCCTGAACATTGTTGCCCTCTCGTGATTTTTACATGATGCATCTTGGTACTGTGCAGTCTCCTTTTAAATGACTACTGCTTGCATCTCATAGGTAGCATAGGACTGTAAAATATTGGCATCTCGTGCTTTGCACATTGAATAGTTGCTCACTTACAATTAGAGAAGTCTAGTTGCTCACTTCCTTGAGAAGTCTGAGGTGGAGCATTCAGAACAACCAGTTACCTGGAATTGGAATGCTGTCCCACCCCATCCTGAAGAAAACTGCACACATGCTCAGAACTGTCAGTTTGCATCATTGAACTGTCAGTCTGCATCACTAGCAGAGCCAGCTGAAATTAGTATTAACCCTCTGTAATTGTGTATTTGTGAAAACAGCAAAAGATTTGACTTTCAGGTTCAGGTTTGGTGGGTTCTTTAGAAAAGCAAGCAGGTCACCTGGATCAAATAGGGGGTTAAAGCACACCTCATAGAGTGAAAAAGCAAATGCAATAAGCAAAAATGATAAACAGTGAGAAATCCTTGGTTTTATTTTTGATCTTGGGCACAAATTTTGCCTCACTGACCATCTGTTCATGGCAAATACAAAGCCACAGAGCAGATCTTGCTACACCCATCAAATGGAGTATTTTTCACAATTTTCATGTTTAAGGTGATAGGACATGTACCAGCATTCAGAGGTTAATCCATTCTTTTGCTTTCAGCTCCTTTCTTACCGAATACATTCTAAGAGTAGAGTTCTGTAGGGAAGGATCTCTTCAGACTGCCTGATTTCTTGCCAACAGATTATGCAATTCATCCCAGAATGACTGCCCTCAAATTCTAGGCTAATTATTTCACATTGTCTGCACCTACAGAGATTTGCTATGTGTTACTGGTCACAGGGGGATGATACTTGCCAGGTTGGGCAGCTGAGTGCCTTTGCCAGTAGTGGATAGAGAGACTTTATAAAGCAGAAGGTTTCTCGTTATGTTTCCTGTGATTTTCACACACAGAAGTGTGTCCTTTCATTGCAAGTGACTTTTACAAGGAGAAGTCAAATTTGCTGAGAAAAGCAGTTTTTGACCAACCTGGGTCATAAAGCAAAGAAGCTCACCTTCATTCTCCTTGCAGATTAAAGGAAGAAATGCAAGCTGGATGTAGTCTTTCTTGGTTTAGCCTGGTCAGAAATGTAAGAAGAATGAAATGAGATTCAAGGTTGATGCTTTGGTACTTCCAGTTCATCACCATTTCTGTGGCTTGTTCTTTGGGGGAAAGAAGCACCCTAAATTTAACTCTTAAAAGCTCATATTACCCTGAATGGAGAGAGAGAATATAAAAGTGGTGTGATGAGAAAGCTGAAAACATTTTTTTTACAGTGTCCCAAGTTGTGGAATAAACTGTTTATGATATAACTATCCCCTGCAGCTGGCTGTGCTGGGGGAAGCACTGCTAGGATAAAGTTCTGAATTAACAAAAGTTTTCTTATGTTTTGCTTCTCTCTCCTTGTTTCTTCAGTCTTTCTTCTTGGCAGCCAAGATAATTTTTTTTTTTAAAATATTATTCTTCCATGTTTAGAACAGCCTTCAGGGGTGTTATTCCATGGCCTGGCTGCAGAGCTTCAAGAGGAAGTCCACATAAGGAAGGATGTGAGGCATTCCTGCAATGCTGACCCACTTCTCACTGAAGCAAGCAATGAAATTCTTCAGCAGTGACCTGGATGCTGAGAAGCCCCACCCTATTGATCATGGTTTGCTGGATAAGCAATGCAGGATGCATGAAAGCCTTATGGAACCTAGAACCACTCAGGTATGTTCCTTGACACTGATGGCTGGCATGGCTTCTGCCTGGAATGGCTTTAGCCTCTAGCAAGCACACTTATGTAAAGACCCTTCCATTCCTTATTCTGACATTAGGTTTAGACTTCACCACAATTACTCCATGGAAGATATCTGAGCAGTACATCTTGGAGAAGAGGAGGCTCTGGGGAGACCTTACTGCAGCCTTTCAGTCCTCAAAGGTACAGAAAAGTACTGAATGATGATAGATTAGTATGGCCTGTTGGGATAAGACAAGGCATAATGGTTTAAAATTTGATAAATCAGAGTAGATTGAGGATAGATATAAGGAAAAAACAATTTACACTGGCCCAGGTATCCCAGAGAGATGGGAGGTAACCCCATCCCTGGAAACATTCCAGGTCAGATTGGATGGGGGTCTGAGCAACCTGGTCCAGTAGAATATGTCTCTGCTCATGGCAGGGAGGTTGGACTGGAGTGACTTTGAAAAGTGTCCCTTCCAACCTAAATTATTCTGTGACTCAAGCAGGGAAACAGAGACACAATTTAATCAAGTGACTTTATTAGGAGGTCTTTAATTCTCTTATGTGTTGATTTATAGGGACAGATATGACACACTGACACCTCATTGTTCACGTGCCTGTGAAGCAGTTGGCTTCTCCTTACTCTCTCTTTTCTTATATTCATAATTGATTTTTATAACAGAGAGAGTGTCATCATTGTTTTTAATCCCTTCTCAGTGCCTGTAAACAGGAGACTCTGGTGCTTTCCCAGACATTCTTGCCCTGTACCATTTTTCAGCCTGTTTGTTCAGAGCTCTGGAATACCTTCTAGCTCATATATCTTCAGCGTGGTTAAAAGAACTTTGTATGCCTACAATCAGGTTTGTGGGTTATTTTTTATGTCGGCAGATAGACAGTATTTTATCTGAGTTTACAGTGAGGGTGGTGAAGCACTGGAACAGGTTGCCCAGAGAGGTTGTGGATGCCCCCTCTCTGGAGGTGTTCAAGACCAGGCTGGACAGGGCACTGGGCAGCCTGGTCTAGTGGGAGGTGTCCCTGCCTATGCAGGGGTTGGAACTTGATGATCTTTGAGGTCCCTTCCAACCCAAACTATTCTATGATTCTATAAGTTTCCATCAGTCCAGGCTGCTTTTGGTTTCCTCTAGCTATGTGTGAACCTGACTCTTTCCATGGTCATTCTGAAGACCTTTTTTTTTGTCTGCCTAAGTTTAGGCAAGAGTTTGGAGCTGGTATGAGGGAGGGTTTAGCCCATTACCTCTATGTCAGTACAACACAGGTGCAGTAACCTCTTTACATTTCTTGCAGTGCTCTGCACACCCGTTTTACTGAAGCCTTTAGCTACCAAGTAAATTCATTTATGCATCTGTCCAAATTTTTTAATCATCCTTCTTCCTGCAGCAATACAGGACTCTTCACAGTCTTGTAAAGTGCTGTGATTTCTTCATAATGGACATGGTATTATGGACACAACCTTTTCATGGAAGAAGAGTTTAAGTCCATTTTTTGGCAGATTCTGTTAATTTCTGGTCTGTAAGGACTTGGAGAAAGTGCATTTGCTTTTGGGAGCAACTTTCCCTGCTGCAAGCTGAAGAGAGATCCACCTCTCCCTGCCCACCTTTCTGTCCTTGATGAATTATTTTATTAGCCAATTATTTACAGCAGCTCAATAAATGAGTGTGAGTTTTAGATTATCTTCCCCATGGATAGCTTTGGTGACACCCATTCCTGAAGAAGGAAGATTGCAACTGACATGGGGGTAAAAACATACTAGGCAGTAGTGCAGATCTAAGCATCATGACTTCTAATGGGTAGTAAAAAAAAAACATCATCAGCAAATAACAAATGTGATTATCACAGCAGGACTTCAAACATTCTCCATTTTTCAGTGAACAAAAAGAGCCTGTTTATTTCTGGCTTTAAAAAAAAATATTTTTTTTTTTGTGTATTTTGCCACATCCAATAAATATTTCTGCAGATGGACTTTCAAAGAAAAACATGTTTTTCAGTCTCTGCCAGCCTTTTACTTCCTTTCTTTACACAATTGCAGGCGAGGGGCAGTGAGGAAGGCGGGGGCAGTGTGCCTAATACTACGTCTTTTTTTCCCAGATTCAGTTTTGCTTTCAGATATAAGACAAGGCAAAACATGTTTTCCTTCATTAAGAAAGGAAACTACTGCTCTTTTTTTTTTTTGCTGACTTAATATATATATTTTTTTAAATTTTTTTTTCTCTGAAGGTCACTTTGATGACTTCCATTGTATTTGAGACATGCTGGCATTTTTTTTAAAGCCAGACAAATCAGTCTTGTGAAGGCTCGTGGTTTTAAAGAATAGGTGACAAAAATATTAAGAATAGTTGTAATTAGGCTTCTGTTTAAGTATATAAATATGATATTCTTACAGGTATAGATATGTCTGTGCAAATCCATTCTCTCATTCTAAATTCAGGAATGAACTTAAAGGTAAAAGATGAGAAACTGTGTAGTGTTATCTCATTTATATTGCACTTGTTGTAGGTTACAGTTCTACCAGAGTGTCTTGGGTCTTATTTAGACACAGACATGACATGGAGGTGAGCTTTTTCTTAATACATGTGGTATAGATATACCAAATGGGACTGTACTTACAGAGGTCAGTTGCAGCAGTGCTTATGACTACACATTCTAGTCAATCAGGCATCTGTGTGTAAATGTAGAAGTGTGTGTTACCAACTGTGTGTGTGAAATTTTTAGCTGGGGAAAGTGGGCCTGAATGCTTGAATTTTATTGAGTCCAGATTCAACTCTTTTGAACCTGACCTGCAGGTCTAGAGGCAGCTGTAGGTGCTGTGGCTGTTAATAGAGCTAAAAATCTTCATTTTGCCTTGCAAGAAGCTGAAGAATCTGAATTTAACAACCACTTTGAACATCTCCTTCTGGGTGCTTACTTGCAGCTTAACTTTTCTGCAGTCTAATTAAAGTGTTTTACTCCTTCATGGAGTGATGTGAATTAGTAGAATATTAAATGACTTTAGACAAAGCTGTTGTTCTATACTTTCCTGGAAAGGCCTAACCCTAAGTGAGTGATCTCTTGCAGATGAAACATGGCTATTTGGAATTTTAACAAATGTTAAAGTGAAATAAATAAACCTGTTCATTTTGTGGTAGGTGTTGGTGAGGTAAAAATACTTGGTCTGACTTGACACTTTGTCTGGAAAAGGAGATATGAAAGCAACAGCAATTTTAATGTGTATTAGCATTGAGTTGTGTGTCTAATAGCATTCCCTGTTAGCTGCCTCTCATCTCTCTCCTTCAGTTGATTCTTTGTGGCAACAATGACAAAATTTGGGTGTTGTTAGTGACACTGTGATGGCTGTAGTGTTGTATGCAATGAGAAAGCTTCCTTTTTAGCTGGGGAGTGGGAAAACCAAACTTTGTATGGGAACTGTTACCCTGGAAGTTTCTGTGAGCTCCACAGTGTGCAAGACCTGTCCCTTTGCAGCATCCCAAGAGATTCCTCAGCAGCTGGGAAGTTTGTAACAGCTGGGATGAATGCCTACACAGGCCAGTTATGTCACTCATAACTCCTTTCCCAAAGATCTGATTGATACTCTGGTGGGATCGATGTGCTGGGAATCCTGCTTTGATGGGCAGGTAAATAAATTTGCTTAGTGATATAACGTGTGTCTGAGCAGATCATCTGTAATATCAACTAACTTGAGCCTGCATGTTGGTGCTGAGTTAATGTGAGTTGTTTTTTTTTTTACCTCTGGGAGTGTTCTAGGAAAGGAGCAAAATTTTCCTTCCTCAATAGCCCAGCACTTCAACATGATTATTTCTTTGGAGAAATCAGCTTACTGTTTTCAGCCCCCTCTCCCAAAGTTCTTCCTCATCCATCCCCCAGTGATGCTTTCACTTTGGCAGCCTCACCAGCCAGCTACAGCATCTCTTTACCCTGGGACCAGTGGCCACAGAGGCCCTGAGGCTTACACAAGCACTGTCCATCTGCTCTGCCATGGGCACTTGTGGCCAGCAGCCCTGCAGCACCCATTGCCCTGGCTGTGAAGCAAAGGATGGCAACTGCTTGGCATCTGTGGACTGTTGGGACCATGACAAGAGACCCTGCCTGTGAGAGGTCAGATGTACAAATGCAGCTGCTGTTTATTGCCCTGTTTTTCAAGGAAAGCCTTCAGTACATTCAGAGGCTCAGGGAATTTCCACTATTTTTCTCACCATCCCCATTTCCCCTGCCCCAGCCTTTGGACACACACATTGTGTTGTTCTGATGTAATTTCAAGCAAATATTTTGCCACCGAGAGGCAGTGCAGGGTCACAGAGGTCCTCCAGGCTTGGACTTAAGGCTTTCAGCCCTCCCCAGTAAACAATAGCTCTATAACTCATTAAAACTCCCTTTTGATTGCTTTTTCCTGTTTCTGATTGTTCTGGAGGAGCAGGGGTAGATTCCACACTCAACAAACTTCTTTTTCCTGCTGCTAAATTTAAATGTTTCTGAACTGAAAGGAGTTACTAAATGACTCCACCAAATATAAATTACAACTGTAAACAAGATTTTGGGCTGTTTACGAATGCCACAAGGAAACTCTGACTTAATGGAATATTTTTTTATCTCTAGGAATGGTTTTTTAACTGTCTTTTCAGACACTTCCTCTCCTAGATACTGTAGCCCCTTCAATTCAGATTTAGTGTAAGTAACATTCTCCCATCGTGGCGTATAATCAATCAATAATTTTCTTTAATGGACAGAAAGAAGAACAGAGGAAAGTGATTTGCAAATCCAGTTCAAGGAAAAATTAGAGATTTCTTATCCATGCACATCCTTATATACCATACACTGCCCTCACATCTAGAGAGACTGCTTAATCTCTACTAATCTTGCACGAAACTTTTTTTTTTAGGCATAGTGCAAAGAGGGAAAATACCTGGTTGAAATGAGATCTAATACAGTATAGGACCAAGTGTGCACTTAATTAGTAAGACAACAATTTATTTATGTTGTTTTTAAACCTACAGCTAGGATCAATGGTGGAACAGTGGATACAGTGTTTCTTGGAGAATTCTTGGTCAGTTTGCTGCTTCTATTTGCTAAGCAGGCTGAGGAAAAATACACTTTTTCTGCTGAAACAGACTAGAAGAAAGGGACAAATGCTGTTTACATTTTCACTTCTGTTGCTGTTGTCTCAGTTTTAAGCACCCTCTGAGCAGAGCATCTGCAAGAGGATGCAGGCTGGACAAGGCACTGAGCCACCTGATCTAGTGAGAGATGTCCCTGCCTATGTCAGGGGGATTGGAACTAGATGGTGTTTAAGGTCCCTTCCAACCCAAACTATTCTATGA
>VZTY01000593.1:0-10024 GCA_013400935.1 Turnix velox | reverse complement strand
ATTCTTGGTCAGTTTGCTGCTTCTATTTGCTAAGCAGGCTGAGGAAAAATACACTTTTTCTGCTGAAACAGACTAGAAGAAAGGGACAAATGCTGTTTACATTTTCACTTCTGTTGCTGTTGTCTCAGTTTTAAGCACCCTCTGAGCAGAGCATCTGCAAGAGGATGCAGGCTGGACAAGGCACTGAGCCACCTGATCTAGTGAGAGATGTCCCTGCCTATGTCAGGGGGATTGGAACTAGATGGTGTTTAAGGTCCCTTCCAACCCAAACTATTCTATGATTCTAGGATCAAGTATGGTGGATGTCAGCGTGAACTCTGTGTCTAGAAAGCTGAAAGACAAAATGACAGTTCCCAGGAAGAATTTACACAGTTTTTTCCTCTTAGCAGCCTGGCTACCCAAAGCCATCCTTAGCAGCAGGATCCAGGGACTGTTCCATCTCTGGTAGATGTTCTGTAGTTCCACCTGCTTTGCTACCACAGTAAGGAAAGTGTGGCACCTGCCCTTAAGGACTATGGATCTGGGTGTAGTAGGCAAATAGGATCATCTTTGCTCTGAGTTTCACAGAAATCCTGGAAAGAGAAGTAGGATAGGGTAAAGCAGTCCCCTGCAGAAGGAAGAGTGCCTTTCACAGCTCTCCTGTCCCAGTGGGATGTGCTTAATCTTAGCAGGTTTGCAATGGTTACACCAGGAGACAATTTGGCCTTGTTTGTCTTCAAGCTCCCTCCCTGGTTTGTGCTTCCATAATGACATGGTTTGAGAATTATTTGCTTCAGTTAAACCAAACAACTTTGCAATGCCTGAGGTTGGGTTTTTTTCATTTACAGACCAGTTTTGGACGTTATGAGTTTTGCATCAGGTACAACTGAGCTGTCAGGCATCTAAATATGCATATCATGTGCTTATTGCCTACAGATATTTACATATGTGCTCATATATGTATCAACATGCACATACATATTATTGTATGCACACACATATATATAGGTTTACTGCATATAAACATGCATACACTGATAATAGTTTTTTAAGAAGAAATAAAGACAGTAATATGTAGGTGCTATCTTAAAGAAATTTTGAAAATTATAATAATTGTTTTCCTGGAAAAAAAATTTCTGTGTTTCTTTTTTTTATTCGATATGGCTGTGTTCGAGTGTGACTCATGTTTTTGTGGAATGTAATTTGAAAAAGCAGAGAAATTAGATTTGAATTTTTACAACTTAGCTTCAAAATTGTCTTTCCAACCTAACCTTTGAAAAGATGAGCTAAATACAGGAGCTGATGGAGTTACTCTTCCTCATTTTCTATAGCTCTGCTCTCCAGTTGTATTTTCTATTTCAGTTCTGCCATACCACATGTAATGTGACCTTTGAAATGTAGTGATGAACTTCCTAAATGTGCTAGCAGGGGTGCCACATGGGGTGACCTTATCAATTCTGAGATGCAGATGTGAAGGACTGAGATGTGTTTCTCCCAGTAACAGCACTGGAGTCTCCCAGCACCTCTTGGACTTCTCTCTTACAAGCAGTTCTTGTCTGACACTGAACTTGCTTTGGAGCAGCTGCCAGGTTTGTGGTTAGGGTGGCTGTGGTGGCTTCATGCTGCTTCCTATAGGAGAGCATGAGGAGCTCACATCTGTCTTTGGAAATCTCCACCTTCTGCTCAACTTCAAAGGGCACGAGCATAGGAAGTGGAGATGAAATGACAACAGCTGGCTGGAATGGGGTTTGGTTTCTATAATGAGGTCATTTAGGTAAGCTGTTGGATGGAAGGAAACCTTTGAATTTACCCAGCTCCATGTCCCCAAGATGGTCAGAGCCTTCATTAAGATTGTGAGCTGTACATATCAGAGAGGGAAAATAAATGGGAAAGGGTGGCAGAGCAGTTGCACTCACAGCCAGCTCCTGCAGCACTTCTGTTGTAGTGTCCATTGTTTGCTGGAAGTTGGCAGGTAAATGAAACTGGTTTTGTTTTCCTCTTACTGTCTGTAAATGTTGTCTCAGAAGCCAACAGTTACTGGGAGATTTCAGGTGTATGACCTGAAATGCACTCTAGGCTTTGATGTCTGTTGCTCGTGTCTACCTGAACACATACTAGGGCTGGAGAGCTTTAAATTTGGAAACATACATTTCCATTGTTGTTGAGATTTGGGGGNACCTTTTGAGTGATTCCCAGAGAAATGGTTCCTGCTAGGTTCAGTTTGATTTCTGCAGCTTTGTGCAGGTGGATGGCTGACTCAGAAGAAAGGGCTTTTTAGTCAGGATGTCTTTCCAGATTGACTCAGATGTTCATGTCATGAGCTGATCGTTGGGCTGACCTGAGGAATGCAAGCAAGATGATTCATTGTGCAAATATCCAAATTATTCATGTTAAAAATTCTCAGTCCTCAAGTTTACTTTCTGTAAAAGATTGAACTTGCCCAAAATAACCAAGTTAACCTCTCCCGAGGGACTGAGGGGGGGTATGCACCTCACTGGCTCTATTTTCCATATTCAGGGCTACCTGTAGTCTCTTTAAAGAGAAGTTGCTCCTACATAAGCCAATGGAATAAGCTGTACAGAAGTACAAAACACAGAACAACTTAGCCTGGGGGCTATTTTATCTCCTGGAAGGCACTTGTAGGTGGTTCTAATGTCTTCCAGCTATTGTGTTCCTCACCAAGCCAGCTCTCATATTCAGTAGTGCTTCCAAGTCCAGCCCAGCTACACCATTTGTCTGTTACCTGCATTTCCTGCAGTGCTTCTCTTGGACTCCTCCTTGCATGCCACAAAGCACATGCCTTGTTCTGGTAACCAAACCATCTCTGCTGGCCATTTATTTGCTGGTTTTAATTGGTTTTCCTTATGGTGCTGACTTGTATCCACTTAATATTCAGGGCTTATCAGTGCTTGTATTAGAAAACCTAGTTTTATAAGTGCTCACCAGCAAGCTATAAAAAATTTGTTTCAGATTGGAAACTTGACCAGGTGCTTCTAGCTCAGGGAAGCTGTAAACTGCAGAGTCACCTGGGCTCTAAATATGCACTGTCTTCAGTTCTATCTTCAGTGAATGGTTAGCTGGGGGTTTTTCATCTTCCCATATCCAGTTCTGGCAAAATACTGACCTTGGTGCAGTTGTGCTAAAGAAATGAATACAATTAATGTATTTGAGATCTTTACTGCTTTGTGAGATCATGGGTGCAGCTGGGCAAACATTCCTTTTTCAATTTATTGTCTAGTCTAAAAACCTGTGAAGAGGCTTTGAAGAAAATTGGTTTAGTCCAATATAAACTAGAGCTGGGGGGTTGGAACTTTATGATCTTTAAGGTCCCTTCCAACCCAAACTATTCTATGACTTTGGTCAAGAATAGAAATTCTTCTGGGAAAAATGTCATCTTACCATCTACCCAAAGTGCTTCTTTTAACTTGGATGCAATGCTCAATTTTTCCTTTTATTTCTGTAACCTCTGTAAGGCATAGGAAATATCAGGTGGCTTTGATGCTGAGAAGACAAATCTTCCTGGACATTTGTTTTAGACTAGTCTGGAAAATCAGATACATTTAGCCATCATTTATGGCACAGAACAGACTTTCTGAAAGAAAGATTTGCTCTTGAGTTTGCCTTGGCAACTTGCTGTCCAAATCTGGTACTGTGTGTGGTCTGCAGAAATTAAAGCACATTGAGTTTTCAGGAACTGATTCCATGAAGAGCTTGTGTTCAAAATAAAGATTGTTCAGCTCAAGTGAGAGTGGGTAACCAGGCTTCCTGAGGTGATACAGATTATGGCTACTTCTACAAAAAATAAAACCTGGTTTTGATTCCTACTACATTATTTCTTGCCAAGGAGGTGCAGGGACTTGTCTTTAAATAGAAGAGCAGCTCCCCACGGGCACGATGTAGTATTTATGTATAGAAAATATTACTAAGGAGCTCTTGGTGCTTTGGAGCCAGCAGATTGCCCTCCATCATGCTTGTAAGCATGGGCTCACTGGCCACAGCTGCATCCCAGGTAGGTAGGGGAGGGATGACAGCAACAGTCAGTGGGGATCTGATATGGGGGATAGAGAGAGACAAATAGACTGAAGGGCTTTGTGTTGGGTTTTCTCATTTCCAGATGTGAATCTGTCTGAATTTGGACTTATCCCTAACTGCTTTACGAGGCGACTCAAGTCACATAAATGATAATTCAATAATGGCAGATCACAATGCACTCATCAGAGACCAGGAAGAAAAGCCTACTAGCCAAGCAATATGCTCTCGTGAAATGACATAATGCCTCTTGCAGACAGGAATATTTATCACCCCAGGAATGGGCAGGATCTGATGGAAGGCACTATTATTATCTCCCTGGAAAGCATTTGCAATTGTAATAGCGATTTTAATAAAACCAGAACAAAATGTGCTGGGTTGGTTGTGTGGCCTTGTGGCAACAGAGAACACTGAGAAAGGCAATATATAAATGAGAGACTTATATTTATGCAGGAGCTGGACCAGATTTCTCTACTGACAGCTCAGACGTGACTAAGAGGGGGGAAGAACTTCTTGTTTAAACGGTGGTATTTGCTTCATCAATCATCAGAATCTTGTTAAAAGTCTAATTCAGTCATCATGTTCTTATTGCTGTCCAGAGACTGAATGTATGAGAGAGACTTTATATACAATTTCTGCCACAAGCAATTTACTATTATTTTATTATTCTAATCTGTCTGGTTCCCATGGAGTCTCTGAAACTAATATTATATCAGGGGAAGATGAATATTAACAATCACATCTCTCTTAGAAGGAGTAATAAGAGTGGAGATCTCATGCCTTGGTTCAACACAGAGCACTGTGAAATGGCCATGGAAATGGTGATACCATTTCTCACAATTAGCTAGTTCAGTTATTTACAGCTCAGCTTGAGCACAGACCTTTTCAATGCCTGTGACAAGACCCAGCAAGACTACACCAGAAATCCTGAATTTATAAACTAAAGAATGAAGTGTGGGAGAGAAGCAGAATTGTCATTTGAGTTCAGTAGCAAACCAGAGAGTCAGGAGGATTGCATTTGATCCCTTCCTTTGCATGTATATGCAATCTGTCTCAGTTAACAAACAGGTAAACTAGAGCAGACAGTAAATTGCCCAATTTTCTTTTTTTAATATTATAAACCTCTCTGCATTAGGAGTTTGCTCTGAGTACTCAGTGTGAGAATTTCAAACTGGGTTGACAGCTGTGACTGGGAGTGAGTCCATCAACATTTCATTCCTTCCTCAAAGAGACCACTGTAATCAGGAATTTCCCTTTAAATATTCTCATGCAAAAGAAGGAAAATTAAACTGTAGAACTTGATATATATTTAAACCTTTCTTTCGGTTCTCTTTAGCAAATCTAGCAAATCAAGAGGATATTTAGGCTCAACATAATTGCCTGAGGCACAGGAAATAATTACCCACGTGAGAATTAATTATCCCTGCCAAGGGAGCAGTGTGTCTCTCAGTAGCTTGTGTGAGAGGGTATTAATAAAATATTCTGAGAAATCCCTCTCCCTCGCCACCTCCATTCGAGAACAGGACTATTTACCTAGGCAGGTAATGCCATTTTTGCTACCTTTGCACACATGTGCCTGTGGTGGACATCAAGCTCCACCCAAGATTTTAACAGGCTTTGGGCTGAGACTTCATTGTTACTATGTCCTGGTATCTCAGGGCTCTATTCACAAGAACAGTTATTCAGTACTTAAGCTAAAAAGGGATTTCTATTGAAAAAGTTAATTTTGAAGTATTTTGACTTTGTGTTCCCATCCTGAAAGACTTCAAAGTCATTTGTGGTGGCAAGGTAAGACCCATATATACAAATTATGTCCCCATGGTTATATAAGGATGTTTCCTGTATACTAGATCAGTGTTTAAACACATCCTTGTTTCCTGCCTGTGAGGGACACAGGAAAAAGTCTTTTCATTGTCAGATTTTGTCTCCTAGCTCTAGAGAAACTATTACAAAGAACAAAGAGTAAAGCAGTGAGCCTGACATAAGAAGACCTTTTCTGTGTTTATCCCTCCTGATGTATTCTTTTTCTCCCATGCTTGTTAAATGCAATTGTCTCCTTCTAAATCAAATTGTCTTCTAAATGAAAAAGGAGTTATAATTAGCCTTTTCACTCACTTGTAGCCTTTGCTGTAGTTTGCTAGTATTTATTGGTCGTTGCAGAAGGGTATTGAGCCGAATTTAAACTCCAAACCAGTGCTTGCAGAGACATGTACTTTTCACCTTGTGCTCCATCAGGTTCACTTACCATCTCCTGGGAAGAAACAAGAGAATGAGACAGCAGCAGAGATCTGAGCAGTATTGTGTAGTGAGAGCTGCAAAACATACACACAGGTATGTGCCCAGGTAGCATGTGCCATAACACAGCTGCTGTCAGAAGCATTTTCACTTCTTCTCTTACCTAGCAGAAAATAGCCAGTATGTAGGAGAGTGATCATAGAACTGGCCTGCTTCATACCAGAGAGAATTCTTGGACTCCCTTCTTGTCCCAGCTGGTCCATGCTGAATGTACAAAATTACCTAAATGAACAAGGGATCAACACATGTCAATGGCTTCTAGCAGTAGATGTGATGTTTTCCTGGTAAGGAAAGCCAGCAGGCAGCGTGGTTCATTATGTGCTGGGATATCCAGGTCTGTCTCAGGAACAGTTTGCCTAGGCCAAGCACGCAGTGGGACCACATTGTAGTCTCAGACCTATTGTAAATTTATTTTCTCAGCCTAATTTTAAGTTCAAGGGGATGAGATCCCATTCTCCTAATGAAGACATCCATGCTATTACTTTAAATGCCCCCCCCCCATTAACCAGCCTTCACTTCCCCTGAGTGAACTGCTTTACCTTTGTTTGCACTTCAAGAGGCAACAAAACTCCTTCAGCTCTCTCTCAACCTCTGCCATCTCCAAAACTCACCTTTTTTTGATCAGACTGCAGCTGAGACTGTCAGCAAAAGAAAACTCATAGAATTAAATGAGAAATGCCCCCACCAGGTGACTTGAACAGTGATACAAAATCACCCTTTGACCCTGAAGCACTGCCCATTGCAGCTCCAGCCAGGCGTTGCTGACAGCTTATTACTGAATACATTAAAATATTTTTGCTGCATAAATAAGAGCAATAAGCCTATGGCTTTGAGAGCTTATCTTTCCCTTGCAGTAATTTATTATCCTGTTATCACTCTGCAAACATCTCTGCTCAGCACTTCATTCCTTGTAGCACTGAAATACTAGGCATTCCTAAATCTTAACCTTCAGCTATAAACTCAAACTGCTGTGTGCACTAATGTGGAATTAAAACCTTTATTCAGAAGATTTATTTTAGGCAGAGATGTGAAAAAGAACCCATAAGAAGTACAAGTTGCTTGGTTTTTTTCTCCTGCTATAACACTTGTTAGTTGGCATTTTGGAGTGTATTTACGTAGTGGGGAAAGGAGTTTTGTGATTCTCAGACAAAGGCGGGATACTTGACAAAACTGAGAAGCTAAAAAGTGGCATTTTTTACCACTGGAATCTTGGTAGCTATTCAGTTTATTGGCTACCTGCTTGTCATTACTTAGTGCTTATCTATAATCAGCCAAAATTTGCAGACCCATTCTTTTTCATACTGAATGTGCTGGGGACAGAACTTGAGTAGTGTATGATCTGGGTAGGGAGGGATCAGAGGAGATGGGAAAAGCAGAGAAAGAGCAGAGATTTTAGACTATTTCAGTGCAAGTTTCCTGCTGGGATCTCCAGGTAGCTGAGAAAAGGAGCTGCTGCTTCTCTGGCCACTTTATATCTCTGGCCACCACTCTGTCCGGTGGAGAGGGTGGGTGATGTGGGGGGCCCAGGGGCTGCAGCCTCTGCCTGGCAGCTCATTCTGCTCTGAACCTTCTTTAGGATCTGAGCTCATCTGGGAGTGTCATGGAGTTTTGGGGCTGGCTGTGGGGACCCTGAATTTTCAAGGATGAAGATAGGGTCTTTTGAAGTAAGATTAAGAAAAACAAGGTTAAGGTGGGATTTTGCAGTTTAAGTTCTGGAGCCTTTTTCGGCTTCTGTGTTTGGTTTAAGATCAGTACAATAAGGTTAGAACAATCAGGTGAGTAGAATAAGGAGCAGGGAAAGAAAGGCTCTGGTTTTGAAATAGCGTGAGGAGCGCTCCAGTACCGCCGCGTGTCCGCCAGGCGGCAGAACCGAGCCCCGGCTTGTTTGGCGGCGCTCCCTGCAGGAAAGAGTGTGAATTGCAGCCAATCACAGCGCGCGGTCTGGACCCGCACTGCCCTCTTTAATGATGGCGGCCACGCGTGCGCACTCAGCTCACAAGGCTCCATCCCGCTGCCCTCCTGGGCAATGGCGGCCACCGACACGGAGCTGCCGCTGTCCCCGCTCCCGCTTCACTCCCTTCTCTGCAGCGGCGCTCGGGACCCCTGTTGCAGCGACTCGGCAATGAGTCTTCCGATACCCGCCGGGACTCTTGGCGGCTGCAACGTTTCCGGCACTGCGGAACGCCTGGCCGCCATGCCCTACCGGCCGCCGCGGCGGAAGCGGAGGCGGGAGGGCGTTTCCGGTGGCGGAGGTCGAGGAGCCGCGCGGGCCATGGCGGCGGGACGGAGACGGGAGGGAAGCGGCGCGGCTGGAAAGCGGGACCCAGCGAGCCGGGCGCTCGGTCGCTCCGGGGCCCTGGAGTCCAGGGGAGGACGTGCAGGTGCGCGGGGACCGGCGGGCAGCTGGGGAGTCCGAGCGGCTCGCTGCGATGTGTCTCCGGGCTTGGAAACGGAAAGGGCTTTCCGGCACCGTGGGTTTTATGGGTGTGGAATGGGCAAAGGAGGGGTTTGTAGAGAGGGGGCAGAGGCCGCAGAGAGCTTCCTGCGAGAGCCCCGGGGAGGTCAGACCCGGCCCAGCTGCGGGACTACAAGTCCCGGCGTGCCCCGCGCGGCCGAGCGGCGCTATCATTGGCTGTGGGGGGTTTACGCTGTGACGTAATCACCTCGAGCCGCTGCCTCTGAGCTGCCGGAGTCGCTGCGGGAGCCGCGGAGCACAGGTGAGCGGGGCTCAACGCTTATATTTTCCGGTGGGAGTTGTGCTGAGCGACTGTTTTTTGAGGGGGGGTAGCTGTGTGTTGCTGCGGACCCGCCTTTGCCCTCTTACCGAAGAGTTGCTCGGGCAGAGAGGCGCGGGAGGAGGGCGGAGAGCTGGGCCTCCCCACACGCAGCCGCTGCTGGGCCCGTGTTTGCACGTTAATTGAGTTGGGTATGGAGTGTCTGTAACCCCAGGAAACCGCTGTGTTTTGTGTTCGTTTTCTCGTTGTGAGGTTTGTCAAGTGCCCCGTTAGATTCTTAGAGTTCCTTGTCTGTTAAATGTGTCCGTGTGAGAAATACAGGTGACAGGAGCCAGCTGAGGCCTCTGAGGCGCTGGTCCCAGGGATGCCGAGATGTCCGGCCTGGCTTGTGCTGCCAGCTCCCCCTGGCATGTGCTTTGCTTCCTGAGCCCACCTCCAGCTGAATAAAAACTGCTGATAAAGGTCTTGATGGTTTTTATTTGACCCAAACTGAGTCAGATTGACCTGGAACTCCAAAGTAAGAGGTTCACCTGAACACCTTGGCTGTGGGTAAAGTTGTGGCCGACAAAGCCACCTGGTGCTGGTTGGAGACAACGAGTCCTGGGCTGCATAGCCAGAGAGAATCAGTGAGACAGATATAATTTTTGTTGGCCTTTGGTTGGCAGATTTCTTAGTGATTACTTCTTGTCAGTCTTTAGTGTAAGCTGTTATAGAAGTGTAATTACTTTATTCTTCATCTATATAGTCCTTTTTTTAGTGAGAACCCTGACTCTGCAGGCTTCTAATTGGCTGCTGCTAAAGAAGTAGAATACAGTCACTCCCTCCTTTCCCTCTCTTCTGAGCCAGTTGGGAGGTAAAACCTGTTTATAGTGTCATTATCCAGGGCTTTAGAACTTAATGCACCCCAAAAAGAGGAGAGGGCTCAGAGAACAAAGATTAAAAATTATCATGTACTCACCAGTACTTTTGCCTGCCCAAATACAAGT
>VZTY01000587.1:4781-15971 GCA_013400935.1 Turnix velox | reverse complement strand
TAAGATTCTTCTATTTACAAGTTAAAAAAAAAAAAAAGAAACAACCCTATGATATTTTAAACATTCTAGCAGGATTTCCATTCATTTGGGTATTTACCAGTGACTGGGTTATATTTCTCCCTGGATGAAAATACATATCCAGGCAAGAGGTGGTTTCCTACAGTATCCAGCAGAAATAAGTCATAAGTCAAATTTTGAACAATATAAATCAGCTTCTTTGTTTCTCTGATTCCATACGGTGAACTGAATGAAGTGTTTGTTGTTAAGCAAAGAAGCAGCAGGGCAATAACTTAGATATTAATAGGTTACATGATACATATTTAAACTTCCATTTATTTCAAAAAGTGCATTTTTTCAGGCTGGAGCCTCTTCTGGCATTAGTTTACTTAAACATGTGAGCATTTCCTCCATTTCATAGAATCATAGAATTGAAAAGGCCACCAAGTCCAACTCTCCCTGCAGTGAGCAGGAACATCCTGCACTAGATGAGGTTGCTCAGAGCCTCAGCAAGCCTGGCTTTGAATGTCTCCAGGCATGGGGGCCTCCATAATTTCTTTCCTGAGGAATCATTATCTCCAAAGGTGGCTTCTGAGCCATTAGAAAATGCAGGGTCATCAGGGATAGAAAGGGGACAGTGCCTTATCCTGGTGTCTATCATCAAACTCTTACCTAAATCTCAGCTCTTCATTTCCATCAGCTTCATTCTGCTCAACAAGGGAAGGAAGATGCCCATCTGCCCCATCAGTTCCCTGCACCCGTGCCCTCTTAAGACTTTTCTGCATGAAAAAATTAACATCCCACCAACAGAAAAAGAAATAATATACAAAGCCTCTAACAAAGGAGTCCCAGTCCAAAAGCCCATTTGCTCAAAGACCTGCAGCTCTTTCTCCTGTTTTCTATAGGACTGTTCTAATCCTTCAAAGATGCCAGTTTGACACCAGGACCTTTAGCCTGAGCTGCTGGTTGGAACTCCTGTGCCATCCCTTGTGGCAACACACCAGCTCTAATCAGGAAGTTCAGGGATACAAAGCCAAGACAACCAATGAATAAATTTCTATGACCCTCAAAACTTCCAACTTTGCAAATGCAAAATCATAGAATGGTTTGGGTTGTAAGGGAACTTGAGATCATCTCGTCCCAACACCCTGCCATGGGCAGGGACACCTCCCACCACACCAGGTTGCTCAGTGCCTCATCCAGCCTGGCCATTAACACCCCCAGAGATTGAGGGGCCATTCACAGCCTCTCTGGGCAACCTCTTCCAGTGTCTCACCACCCTCACAGCAAAGAACTTCTTTCTTCTCTCCAGACTAAATTACTCTCAGTTCTGCCATCTTTCACCCTAGTACAAAGTCCTACCCCAGCCTTTCTGTAGCCCCCTGAAGGGAGTATTGAGAAGCTCCTCTGAGTTCCCCCCTGAGCCTTCTCTTCTCCAGGCTCAACAACCCCAACTCCTTCAGCCTGTCCTCATCATGGAGGTGCTCCAGCCCTCTCAGCATCTTTGTGGCCTCCTCTGGACCTGCTCCAACAGCTCAATGTCCTTCTTGTGTTGAGAGCTCCAGAACTGGACACAGTAACTCCAGTTGGGGTCTCACCAGAGCCCAGTAGAGGGGCAAAATCCCATCCCTTGACCTGCTGGAAACACTTCTCTTGATGCAGCCCAGGACTGGGTTGGCTTCTGTGCTGCAAGCACACACTGCTGGCTCCTGTTGAGTTTCTCATCCCCTGGCACCCCAAATGTATTAGCTAAGTGAGGGAAGGGGATGTAAACCCCAAAGATTTTATGAAGTGACTGATGGAATGTGGAAGAGACTCTTTTCCTGCCTCCCGTCAGGATCTGCACTGCAGGATGGAGGCTGAGAGATGGGTTTGTGGACACCTCATGTTTGCAAAGAGGCTTCTAAAAACATTACTGGAAAATGTCTTCATTCCCCAAAGCCTCACAATTATTTTTACAGTGTAAATAAAAATAGCTGCATTTGCTTACAAAGAGAGCTCTAAAACTTTAGTTAGGAAATGTGAAATCCTGTTCTGACACTCGAGAATTATGATTCATGTGTCTCTTTCCAACGTCAGAGCACTTCTGTGACATAAAGAGAGAAGCTAAGTGTTCTCTTTTCATTTAAAAGGTCTCATTAAAACCAAAAAAAACTAGCTTCTCCAGCCTCGTAACAGCTCTGACATGTCAAATCTAATACAAGCCTCCACCATGGGGTGTCTTTGGAGGACACAGGGACATTGAAAGGATCCTGCTGTTCTACAAGACCAACATGCTTCTTTCTCCCAGAAACATCATTCTAAGGCCCCAGCTTAGCAGAGGACTTCAGCCGGTGCTTACATCTATTTCTCTGCTGGTAGAGACACTTAACTATGTGCTAACATCCCCCTGAACTTGACAGCACTTAAACCTGTTCATAAAATTAAGCATTTCCCTGGCGTGTTGCTGAGATGAGCTGCAGGATCAGTATCCCCAACCCCTGCCCTTAATTAAGAGCTCCTCTTGATTTTAATAGGTACTGCATCAGGCTCCAGCATGCTGTGCTTATTTTCATTTCATGGGCATTTTGTTGTTTAATAACCCTGTGAAGATCTCTCACGCTTCTGGCTGCGAGGCTGTTCTATAGAGGCAACCCATTACACTCTGTAAAAACGTTTCTATTTATGCCCAGCCTTGAACAATTTATTAGTGATGGAGCTGGTGGCATCCTCCTGGCTACACGTGCTCAGGGCTCAGGGCTCCTGATCATAAAGCTCTGCCTAATAAAACCTTGCCAAAATGTAGCTGTTCTGCCAGGGCCTCAAAGGTGATGAGAGGGCTGGAGCACCTCCCTTCTAAGGACAGGCTGAAGGAGTTGGGGATGTTCACCTGGAGAAGAGAAGGCTCTGGGGAGACCTCAGAGTAACTTCTCAATAACCCTTCAGGGGGCTACAGAAAGGCTGGGGTAGGACTTTTTAATAGGATTTGTGATGGCAGGACTAGGAGCAATGGATGCAAATTGGAAGAGGGGAGATTTAGGCTGGAGAGAAAAAAGAAGTTCTTTGCTGTGAGGGTGGTGAGACACTGGAAGAGGTTGCCCAGAGAGGCTGTGGATGTCCCCTCAATCCCTGGAGGTGTCTAAGGCCAGGCTGGATGAGGCACTGAGCAACCTGGTGTAGTGGGAGGTGTCCCTGCCCATGGCAGGGGTTTTCAAACTAAATGATCTTCAAGGTCCCTTCCAACCCAAACCACTCTGTAATTCTAAATTTCAAATGGGATTTTTATTAGGAGGTGCAATACTGATTATTTTATAGAATAGCTAATTACACATAGACATTATTAACAAAAAGTGGTAAGTGAACACCAATGGCTCTCTCCAACGACAGCTTTGTATTAAGGGAGATCTGTAAAAAGCCACATTTACTGAAGTGTGTAATTTCACTGGAGAAAACAGCCTTGGCTGGAAAAGAAAATTGTGAATTTTTGCCTTGGTTTGACCCCGACTCAACACCACTAAAATAACTGTGACAAGGGAGCAAGTGCTGAGTGGCAGATTTGCTGAGGATAACATTGCAAATATTATCTTTGTCTTCAGCAGCAGAGCTTTTGCACATTTCTCTATTTGGAAATGTTTCACTTTTTTCCTTTCCTGGCCAGCTTTTGGGCAGCAGCTCTCAGCTGGAGTTACCATTTGTCACTTGTCCCATTTTTGGTTACAAGGGCTCTGAGGTTTCGAGCAGAAGATGAAAATCTTACACTGCTTTAGTGGGGATGAATGTGAAAACCAGGGGATTTTCACTCTGACCCCAGAGTCCTGCAGCATTCCAGCACGTCTGCCTGATCCCAGCAGTGTTTATGTCGGAACTGAGCCATTGAATACCAGGACATCTCCTTTTTCTTGCTTTTATTTTTATTTTTCTGGCTGGTCCCTTTATCCAAAAGATCTCACAGAATAACAGCTGAAGACAGCAGTGCCCAAGAGCAAAAACAAGGTAATTATACAGTGAGCTGGCCCTCACATAACTTGTAAACTTTATGATCTGGCACACTTGTGACGTATTTATAACCCAGAGAAAATGCCTAACTAGAGAGAAAAACACAGCAATTGTGGGTATCAGTAAAAATAAGAGATTTCCAAGAAATGTCTTTTGTTTTCCTCCTTCTTGGTATTCACTGCTGAGGATTATGTTGGTGGGGTTGTATTTCTCACTCTCCTTTTGTGTGTTCTATTGAAAGAAAAGGTCATTTTTTGACAGCAGCCAGTAAAAGAGAAGTTGATGAAGCCTGATCTGAACATCACGCCTGCCCTTCCACACCTTTCTCTTACAGGTTTACTCAGCTGAATTCCTCCTTTCCCAGATACCCAGGGCATAACTACCCCTTGAGAGACTCTTCTGCCCTGCTGTAGGGTAACTACTGACTAGGGGAAGGCAGTTGTAGAGCTGGGGACAGCACAATTCTCTTAATTCCCCTTCCAAACCTGTAAAAAATAAACTGTTTCAGCAATATATTTTTCAATGTCATCTAAATCAAGTTGTTTCAGGTGGGGAAAAAACCAAAAAAGGGTGTTTCTCTGCCATAGAATGATAGAATGGTTTGGGTTGGAAGAGACCTTCAAGATCGTCTAGTTCCAACCCCCCTGCCATGGGCAGGGACACCTCCCACCACACCAGGTTGCTCAGTGCCTCATCCAGCCTGGCCTTAAACACCTCCAGGGATTGAGGGGGCATCCACAACCTCTCTGGGCAACCTCTTCCAGTGTCTCACCACCCTCACAGCAAAGAACCTCTTTCTTATCTTCAGCCTAGTATTTCAAGGCATCTCATTCTGAGATTGCAGATCCCTGTCCAAAGCCACAGATTCCCTCAGAGCTTCTGCTCTCAGAGATGAATTGCTCCACGACTTGTGCTTGCTGGTGGAATTTTGCTGTAACCCAAATGGTTGGGACTCAGATTCTTGACAGTGGAGGCTCTGGTTTCAATATTCACTGAGGAGAAGGGGGTTTGTGTGTGTGTGCATATGGCAATATTCACTGCTGAAATGAGATTTTTTTTTGGAGGTATATGGTGCTGACACATTCATGTTGCATTTCTGCCTGGAACAATCTTCCATACACTGTTTTGGTCACACTGAAGGTGCTGACCCAGCTCCTACCACATGCTGAGGTTTTCCAGAAGTGGACTCAGCACTGCCTGTTGCCACGTGTTGTCTTCTCTGTTGAAGCCAGCAGGGAACCGGGATTCTCTGCATCTCTCAAGGAGCTTTCAGCATCTCACAGGGCTTATATCACAGGCCAGAGCTCTCCAGCTGCAGCCCACAGAGCTGCTGCTCTCAGGATAATGGACCATCAGCCCATTCCCAACTGGTGATGCTTACTGCTGCAGTAACCATAACACAGTCTGGGTTTGTTCAAGGTTTCCAGATGCTTTTTTTGCATTGCCACAGTAGTAAAGCCCTTCTCTGTGATTCAGCTCTGTGCTCCTGAGCTTTGTCAGGTGCATGGTTCAGCCTTGACTTGATGTTTAAATGACACCAAACTCGCCGATGGTGTAAACTAATGGACATCTTCAAGTGGTTAATCACAGAATATCAAGGATTGGAAGGGACCTGGAAGATCATCTAGTCCCATCCCCCTGCCAGAGCAGGAACACCCAGATCAGGTCCCACAGGAAGGTGTCCAGGTGGGGTTTGAATATCTCCAGAGAAGGCGACCCCCCGCCCTCTCTGAGCAGCCTGTTCCAGGGTTCTGTCACCCTCACCATGAAAAAGCTTTCTCTCATATTTACATGGAACCTCCTGTGTTCCAGCTTGCACCCATTGCCCCATGGAGGTGTGACTGAGAGGTCTATAGTGACGCAGGTCCTCCTTCTTGCCTTTTTTGAAGATTGCTCTCAGAGACCCTCAATGATAGAGCCCAGATTAAAAAAACAAAAAAAAAGGGAAGGAGGTTACCTGGCATTCCTGTCCAATTAAAGCAAATTTATTGTCAGGTTTTTCTCCTTGCAGTTGCTTTATTAATTGTTAATGCAGTGGTGGGCCCTGGCAGGTGTGCAAGGAAGGGGGTCCTGCAAACAACTGAGATGAGGAGAGGAGCTGGGGCTGAAAAAGCAGTTTCTGGGCAAAAACACCCCGTCTAGTGGGAGGTATCCCTGCCCATGGTGGTGACTTATCAGTACTTGAAGGGGGCTACAGAAAGGCTGGGGGAGGACTTCTGAATAGGGTCTAGAATGGCAGGACTAGGAGTAATGGATGCAAATAGGAAGAGGGGAGATTCAGGCTGTAGAGAAGAAAGAAGTTCTTTGCTGTGGAAGAGGTTTCCCAGAGAGGCTGTGGATGCCCCCTCAATCCCTGGAGGTGTTTAAGGCCAGACTGGATGAGGCACTGAGCAACCTGGTGTGGTGGGAGATGTCCCTGCCCATGGCAGGGGGGTTGGAACTAGACGATCTTGAAGGTCTCTTCCAACCCAAACCATTCTTTGATTCAAAGTGCTCATTGCTGGCACTGGCAAGAAATTCTTGTGCATGGAACAAGGGGCAAAATGATGGAGAAGAAAAATAAAATACACAGGGTCAACATGTTCCTGAATTATATCCATGTGTACATGTAAAATGCTCAGGAAAGGAACCACCATGGGAATGTGTATTTGCAAAACACTGTAGAAATTGTGCACTATTTTCTCTTCTAAATAGAAGCAGTTGTCTGCTTAATTTTGCAACACAGAAATGCCTTATCTTTTGATAATCACTGGGTACTTTTTTGTCTACAAACTGTTCAGAAGAAAACCCACCACTGAATGCATGAAACTGTTAAGTCTGAACTCTCAGGAGATGGACAGAACTAAGAATTTTAAAGGGGGGGAAAAAGAGTGTGAACATTGAATTGGAGCAGAGAAACTAATTTTCTGGTGAGATGGTGCTTCTCTTCCTGTGGATCTGCCTCTCTCTGCATTCCAGAGGAATTACTTTTTAAAATCACAGTGGTTTGGGAAGGGGAAAAGCAGCTCCTTTACAAAGTTCCCTTGTCACAGCCCTGCTCTGCCTGCGTGCTCCTGCTCACGGGAGGGCTCCCGGGTGGGATTTCAAGGGAAGTGACGAGAGCTGAAATCTCCAGCTCCTCTGGAGCAGAGCATTCCCACAGCTCCCAGAAATCTCCCTGGCCACAGAGCACAAACCTTTGCAGGCTCAAGCTTGACTGTTAAGGAAATGCCAGCTGCAAGAGACGAAGCCTGACGTGCAATTCTGCGGTTGCATAACTTGGGCTCAACTTACAAAACTAGAACAGCTCTCCTGGATTTTTGGTGATCAACTTTGGGCTAAACCCTCCAGCCCCAGCTCAGGCAGGGCTCCCACTTCAGCTCCAGGGAGGGCAGGAGTAAAGCTCTGAGTTAAGAAGTTGAAGACAGTGGGTGCATTCAAACCCAGTCACCACAATTTGCACTGAGCAAAGGCAACTTTTGCTGGTTTATGATACTCTCCTTTCAGCCTGGAAGAAGAAAATCCTGGGTTTCCAAACCCTCTCTCATAAAGCAAAATATTTTCAAGTTGGGAAAGAATGCAGCATTCATCAAGCTACATATCAGAGAAACCCCAGAGCTGCCCTGACAACATCTGGCCCCGCTCCACAGGCTCACAAATGCCACTGCCAACATTTGCAGAAGTGCCTGGGACTTTAAATGCTTTTTTTATTTAGGTGGCTGCTCTGGGCCATGCTGTATATTAAGGTTCCATTTATAGGTATTTTACAAAGTGTTAATAAATTTACAAAGTGTTAATAAACACGGATAATTATTTATTAGCATTTCTGATAGAATCCAAGAGGGCAAAAGCCTCCCTACAAATGATCCCTAATACTGATCTCAGATGAGCACCTAAAGCATTTCAAACACAGACACGTCTGTAATGTGGTCAGAACATCTTTTAATCATTAACTCTTTATAATCCATTTAAGAACAAGACAAATATAAAATGCCTCTTGAATGTGAACAGCTTAGTGTTCACTGAGAATTTTGCCCTGCTTGAGATCTGAAATTCTCAGGGAAGTTGTAGGACCCCAGGCATAGTAAGTGGGGCTGTAGGAGTCATGGTGGGGCAGGTGGGAGATACCCAAGGAGATGTCTCAGAAACAGCTGCCTTTTTTTAGAACATGGGCAGCTCCATCAATGTCTTTTCACTCCAGTTTTGCTTCTAGGCCCCAAGGAGCTGGGCACCTCCTGAGCCCATCCTTCTCTGCCCTGAGCACCTTAGAACCAGCCAGCCTGTTACCGGCAAGGCAAAGCCCAGGAAGATGATCAAAGGGCTGGAGCAACTGTCTTATGAAGACAGGCTGAAGGAGTTGGGGTTGTTCAGCCTGGAGAAAAGAAGCCTCAGGGGGGACCTCAGAGTAACTTCTCAGTACCTGAAGGTGGCTACAGAAAGGCTGGGGTAGGAATTTTTAACAGGATATGTGATGGAGGGACTAGAAATAATGGATGTAAATTGGAAGGGGGTAGATTCAGGCTAGATATAAGAAAGAAGTTCTTTGCTGTGAGGGTAGTGAAACACTGGAACAAGTAGCTCAGACTTGTTGTTGATGCCCCCTTTCTGGAGATGTTTAAGGCCAGCCTGTACAAGGCACTGAGCAGCCTGATCTAGTGGGAGGTGTCCCTGCCCATGGTTGGAAGTAGATGATCTGTAAGGTCACTTCCAACCCAAACTGTTCTATGATTTATGAACTTCTGGCAGGATGGTTTTTCCCTGGAGCTGCTCCATACAGGTCATGTAAAAGGGACCATACCACCTTGAAGAACTTGGAAGCCTATATGGCCTTGTGTCACTCTCCAGTGCATGGAGGCAGGGATAGCCTAAGCAGGTTTCACAATCCTTCTCGTGTTATTCCAGCCCAAAGTTTAAAAATAATACATAAAAAACCCAAAGCAACAATCAACACCTACTTGTATGTGACTCCAGTGAGACTGGGGCATCAGAACCCTACGTGTTAGGGTGGCCAAAAGCCCAGTGAAGCAACTCATTGGGTTTTGCAGGACATCTACTGCTATGTGTGTCTCACCAGTGGCTCCAACCTGTAAGGTGTGAGTCCATCACACCTCTGGGGTGATTCAAAGCTCTCTCCCAAGTCATTAAATGAGAAGCAAACCCTTTCTCACCTTTCCTCCAGTCCTGCTTTGTGTGCCCCTTCAGAGGAAATGAGTTTGTCTGGCTGCATTCACAGACTTCAAGTATCTTTGACCCCAGAAATCCTTTACAAGCACTGGTTACAGGCAGTGATATCTGTAAAGCAGCCTTTCTGGGGAGAGATGAGGATCCTGAAAGGCAAGACAGTGAAACAGCTTGTCTCCCACAACAGAGCTGGGGACATCCTGCCCTTCCTACACAGTATGCTTGTCTGGAGCTTGATTTCCTATCAGAGAACTTAATTTCCTTCTGATTTCCCTCTCATGTAACAGGACACCATCCCTGGGGGAAACTGACCTTCCTTTCAGCTGTCCAAGAAGTGTGGTTTTCTAATTTTGTGCTCCATGCATATGGTAAGAATTTGCTTTTAAGGAATCTTCTTGGTTTTTCCAGTTTTGAAGATGAATGGTCTCCACTGCCTGACAGAGATTCATTTGTGCCCAAGCCATCAAATGCCTTCCCTTAAATGCAAGTGATGTGTCGGATGATGATGATCCCTTTGCAATGGGTTTTTGGACAGATTTTGGGTTTAATGCTCCCTCCATTCCCACGTTTGTTGTCCCTGTCTCAGTGCCTCTGTGGGAAGAAGAGCCATCTGCAGACAAGAGAAGTCCTAACATTTGCCTCTGCCACAGCCACATGGCTTTGTGAAAGGCCACAGTGCACTTCCTCCAGGATGAAGAGGACCTTAGAAATTCTTCATGAGCTCCTTGCATTTCACAGCCAGGAGTTGATGGTGTCTGAATGGCTGGGTGTTGGATTCCTCTGACCTGTCCAGCCTGTGGCATCTCCCATGTGTCACACAAAGCCAGCAGCTCTGCTTGTGCACCTGGAGGTTCATACTGGGAGAAGATGAAAAATATTTAGCACCCAACCTCTACTCCTCTTTCCAAACACAACTGCAATCTTACTACCACCTAAGTATTTTCTGCTGCTTTTTGCTCTCTTATCCAAAAATTGATGCTAAGATCCCCTCACAACATTTCTGAGGCCCCTCTCTAGCAACTGTGAATATAATTAATTGCTTAACCAGAGTGACCTGGTTAACTCCACTCTGGTGAGACCCCAACTGGAGTTACTGTGTCCAGTTCTGGAGCCCTCAACATGAGAAGGACATTGAGCTGTTGGAGCAGGTCCAGAGGAGGCCACAAAGATGCTGAGAGGGCTGGAGCACCTCCCTTCTGAAGACAGGCTGAAGGAGCTGGTATTGTTCACCTGGAGAAGGGTCAGGGGGGGAGACCTCAGAGTAGCTGAGGGGTGCTACAGAAAGGCTGGGGTAGGATTTCTAATAGAGTATGTGATGGCAGGACTTGGAGTAATGGATGAAAATTGTAAGANTGTATCTAGATGATCTTTAAGGTCCCTTCCAACCCAAACCTTTCTATGATTCTATAACTAGATTTAGGAACAAGAATTGACAGGCTCTGATCTCCAGCCCTGCTTTGGAAGCATGAATTTTACACCCACCAGGAGGGAATCTGGGAGCCCTGCTACTCTCTTGCTGCGTTTCTGCCCCTGAGACCAACAGAGCCCTGACTGCAGAGGCTGCTGCTCACCTCATCAGCACTGCACCTCCCTCAAAGCAGTATCTCAGTGACAGAGCCTGTTGCAGCCTGGGAGAGCCCTAAATCTCCCCTGAAAGTGAATAAAAACCTCATTGTGACTCTGAGTCTTTGCCCCCACCACAGGGAAGGGACTGCAGAATTTCTTGGGGTGAAATCTTTGCCCCCATGGAAACAAGGGGAAACTCCCTTTGATTGATGTGGGACTTTGGCTTGCTGCCCACAGCCCCAAGCTGCCTCTGGATTGCTAAACTCCTATCGTCTTTCCACGGTGGGAAAGAAAATCTTTCCAGCTGTTAGGATAATCTCCAGCTTGTATGCCATTCCCCCTCGAGCCAGGAGCCAGAGCTGCTCTGGGGGGAGTTCCAGTTCACTTGGCAAAGAGAGGATGAAAAGAAGAGGGTGAGAAGGAAAGAAAAGAGGAAGGAAGGGAGAGAGGAAGGGAGGGAGGAAAGGAGGGAAGAAGGGAGAGAGGGAGGGA
>VZTY01000565.1:0-13409 GCA_013400935.1 Turnix velox | reverse complement strand
CACCTAGAGGTAAGGGTCCTATTGTTCCTGTATATGCCATAAATTAATTGATGCTTAACCCTAGATTCTGTATATCTGGTAACACCAGAGGTGTAGCAGACATGACTCATGACTGATATTGCTACTAGCCTTTTTTAGATAAAATAATAAAGCCTGGAAAAATGTGTGTTTTGTCCCTCCCATTTCCATGAGCACCTTCACACACAGATACAAACACTCTCAGTAACTTCAGGGGAAGAACTTGTGAGCACTGACTTAGGCACAGCAATAATCAGTTGTAGAGAGAGCCTGAGAACAGAGATTTAATCAACATATTCAGCCCGTGGCAAATGAGTAGCCCTGTATGTTTCATGGCAGTAGATGGCAAGCACTGTATTCTGTGGAAGTCAGCCAGGTTATATTTGGTATTAGCAGGAAATTGGTACTTTGGGCACTTTTGAAGATTTCCCTGGAGTTTAGATCTCCAGACTGACATTTGGCTCCCATTGACTTCAGGTGGAACTCAATACCTGTGTGGTCTCAAGGAAAAAAAAAAGATTTCTAAAAGTTCTGGTGGAGGATTTACAA
This sequence comes from Turnix velox, assembly GCA_013400935.1. Taxonomy (NCBI): domain Eukaryota; kingdom Metazoa; phylum Chordata; class Aves; order Charadriiformes; family Turnicidae; genus Turnix; species Turnix velox. The sequence continues at coordinate 12,842 of VZTY01000565.1, read as the reverse complement.
AAATGCTCATGCACCTAGTTGTCTTTTATTTCACATGAGAATTATGATCTGCATGTTTAAGTTCCAGAAGACTGAAGAAACTCTATCCCTCTTCAGTCCTTTGCACCCTCTGTCCTTATAAGGAGTAGGAATCAAAATTATTTGTGTTGGGGTATACTCAAACTTTGTTGGGTTTGACTATGTTATTAAAGGAGGCTACATGTACACTTTTATCCTTAAAATATAATGAAAGCTGGGTATGACCCATACTGGATATCCCTGTAATAGTTTGTCAACTTGATATTAAGCCCCTCTTTCATGAAGAACCCCATACATTCCCAAAATTACTATTATTTCACTCTGGCTGGACAGCCTGCTCTTCATGGCAGAGGCAGGAGCAGAACTGATGATGTTAACAAGAACCAGATAGAGGCATTATGCCCTAAAGTTCTCCCATGCTGAAGAATGTTTGAGCATGACCACAGCTCCTTGGGTAGAGAAAGGCAGAGCAAGGAACTCCCTCCTCCATAGCTCATGCACATTAAGAGCCCTGTTTCACACCATGGTCCATAAGAAAGTGGCCTGATTTTCAGAATTGCCTTTACACTGCTCTGAAACTCACTTTTGCTGAAGTATAGATGCCTCACTTTGGTATCTGCCTTTAAGTTATGTTTGAAAATTCTGTTAAAGTGTAAAATGTTTGTTATTCAAAATGTTTGTGTGGATACTGCCAACAGATTCCTTAATAAATACCACAGAAAATAACTGTGTCTGTTGACATTGTCCCTGGAATGGTGAGTTACTAATTAGGCCATTTGTCTCACATGTCACCACCTAATCTGTTGTATTACATCCCTCCACCTTTTCCAATAAAAAAAAGATCTGCTTTCATCTTAATTTTGGGCTTTGTCATAGGAGATATTTGGTTTTCATTCTTTGTTGGGGCTTTGTGTATCAGAAACCAATATATTAATGAGGCCTTAAGAGCAAAAAAACTCTTTACCATGGGAAAGAAATAATCTCCTCTGCAGAATAGAGCTCACAAACATAAATAGGACAGACTGCATGGCAGTAAGTACCAGCAGCTGGCCAGAGCAGATTCTCAGATAGAGTGGAGCTATAAGGGGATCAGAGATCCATTTAGCTTTAGAAAGTGCCTAACGTGCCAAAATAGCCCATATGATAGGGTTTCCCTAATCACTGTGCATGAATTTCATGCCAGAGCTGAGTTAACTCACCTAGATTAAACTGTGGTCTGGTGAAAGCTCAGAGGACTTCTGATACTGCCTTTGTGCAACCTGTGTGTATCAGTATAGATTTCCCCTCACAGCCATTCACATGCAGGGCTGATGCCAAAAAGTAAAGTGAGAACTCAAGTCCTCAGCAAGGTACTTAAAATGTGAATTGTTGGGCAATGGGGGAAATAATCCCACAGTTCTGAGGTGCAGTTGGGATCTGCTTGTGAATGTGCTTGTGAATGTGACACCATCAGTGCCTGAAGTCAATTTCTATCAGAAAGCCAGGTCATTCTTCCCTGGTCCTCCTCATGAGCCTTGGGGATTACCCAGCACCTGTACACCTTGTTCCTTTTACAGGTCTGTTAACATAACAGGACATAGTGGCCAATGTGGAAGTACCCATCTGCCTTGAGACCCTGCAGTGACATCCTGAGAGCTACCCTCTTTGTTGGTGGTAGCCTCAGTGCTGCACTGGGAATAGTCTCAAGCCTCAGTGCCCTTAGACAGGGAGCCTGTCTTGAAGGCAAGGAGCTGTCCTCCTTCATCTGTTCCCTCCTTTCAACTTAAAATATGATAGTACATACATTTCAGAGTCTCTTTAGGATTTTCTTCCATCTTTTCTCATGTCATAGCGGGTAATCTATGACAAAAAGTGTGGCCAAGTGACATCAGATGATAGGTGACCAGCCTATAATGTAATTCACAAATGTGATTTAACAATCTTACTTCCTTGTCCCAAATTTCAATTTTTTGGCTTGTGGCCCTTTTGTGCTTCCTCCCACCTCAGCAGTGTGGCAGCAAGGAGGTGCAGTAACAAATACTCAGTCCAGATGGTGACAGGGCTATGTCTGAAATCTCAACAGAAGTCTAATACATCCTCAGTACCTTGAAGTCTCGTGCTAGCCTGCAGGCCAGTCACAGAATCACAGAATATCAGGAATTAGATGTCAAGAGATCATCTAGTCCCATCCCCCTGCCAAAGCAGGAACACCTAGACCAGGTCACACAGGAACACATCCAAACAGGTTTGAATGTCTCCAAAGAAGGAGATTCCACAGTCTCTATGGGCAGCCTGTTCTTGTGTCCTGTCACCCTCACTGTGGAACATCCTGTGTTCCAGTTTGCACCCATTGCCCCAAGTCCTTGTCATTGGTGGTCACTGAGTCGAGCCTGGCTCCATCCTCCTGACACTCACCCCCTACATATTTATAGACATTAATGAGGTCATCCCTCAGTCTCCTCTTCTCCAAGCTAAAGAGACCCAGTTCCCTCAGCCATTCCTTGTAAAGAAGATGCTCCAATCCCTTCATCATCTTTGTGGCTCTGCACTGGACCCTCTCAAGCAGTTCTTGAACTGTTGAGAGTTCTTGAACTGTCCTTCTTGAACTGAGGGCTCCAGAATTGGACACAGTACTCCAGATGTGGTCTCATCAGAGCACAGTAGAGACAGAGGAGAACCTCTCTCCACCTACTGACCATGCACCTTCTGATACACCTCAGGACGCCGCTGGCCTTCTTGGCCACAAGAGCATATTGCTAAAATGTCCTGAATGCTGATATCTTAATCTAACCTCAGAACATTGTGAGATTGAGATGGGCTCTAGAAAATTAATCAGGCTGAGTGTTCAGTGAGTGAGTTCTTATGTTGATGTTGCACTCCTTCTGCAGTCATTTCCAGCAGAACAATCAGTAGCCACATGTCTGTACACAGCTGGGCTCTTCTGGAGCTTCTTCACTGCTGGAAAGGGAGATGATGTGTTTCTCAGTGTATCTAGAAACACAGATACCAAATACAGTTAAGATTTTTAGTCTATGAATGCAGACAAACTATCTTGTGTTCAAATAGCTCACAATTATTCATCAAAATGTTCATACTGGAATCTTGTCCAGTTTATTAACAACTCTCATCTCAATCCATTGTAGATCTCCAGATTCAAGTGCAGTAATTAAATAGATCAGATTTCTTAACCCAAGGATGGAAGAAAAGCACATACTTCTTGGAGCCCTCATCAGTAGGACACACATCAAATAGCATGAAATATGGCATTGCATGAATGAGCCAGTTCCTTTCTCAGGTGATCATTTGCCTTCGGACAGCAGGGGAGGAGGAAGAATTCAACTGCTGAGATGTTGAATTGTTTAACAGTAGCCATAGCAGCTGTCTTGACCCTAGCCCTGGTGCAGTCTCCTCACTTTCCAGCTCCTGCTGGCAATGACACCATGGTGGCTTGTCTCTTGAGTGAATGGATTCATCACCCTGGTTATGTTTGCATGTATTATTCCATTTAGAGAGATCTCTGATCCTTTCCAAGATGAAACTATGATTCCTTCCAAAAGGTTAATGCATTGCTTTTTACACAGTGCTATGAATAAGGTGACCCTGTGTGTTATCACTCATTGTTTAAACACTGTAACACCTCACAAATACACACTGCCTTTCAGATAGGAACTTCAAAACAATTTTTCCAGTCACTCACTTAATCCCACAATACACCAGCCAAAGTAGCTGGCAGATACAGCTTTCCTCTTTTTAGGTAGGTAAAGTGAGAAAGAGTACACTCAGACATGGGTGTCCAACTTATTTTCAGAGATGCCAGCTCCTGACAGCTGCCATTGCTTTAGGATTCCTACATACCTCTGAACTTCAGATAGCATTTATTGAAATAAATAAAGAAGTGAATAATGAAGTGAGCAAAACATGAATAAAGATGACGGGGTATGAATGTATTTTCCTGTCCTTCTTGCGAGACTTTAGACCTCATAACTTGTTTTATACATGCAGGGAAGATGAATGGAAGGCCAGGGTTTCGGGGGTTACTTTGCCAGAAGGAATGGTTTGTGTTCCCTTGCAAAGACACCTAATTTTTAGTGAAAGCTGAAAAGAGGAAGAGAATTCCATACTACTGGTATTATATATCCCCTTGTTTGTGCACACTGGCTTGTCTCCAAAGCAGAGCGTGTGGAAACCATATGACCACTGTTGAATATGTGCCTAAATCAAATTTGCAGTGTTTTTGCTTGCCAAGCACATGTCTCTAGTGGGGTTAGATACCATATGTTAGGTAGAAAGCAGGTTGCAGTTTTATTGCCTACCTTTCCAGGTGCAGGGTGATCTCGTCAAACCAAGTGACATCCGATTGTAGAGAAACTCCAAAACCTTCTGCTTCATTCTAGGTCCCAAAGCCCATCATAATACCTCAAGAATGATTGACCAAAGCAGCCACCTACCTCTTTGAAATAGTTTCTGTAAGTAGAGAGGGAAATAAAGAAGGTGAGGCTTTGGGTCTTTCCTCCATCTGAACCTGGGGAAAGCACACTAGAGAAAAGCATCATCCCCTTTGCAGCAGCACTAAAAATTTGAAAATGTGTTTTTGTTCCTTGTTGGCACAAACCCAAATCTTTTAGAGGAGAGTCTGGGTTGTAGATCGAATATGTGTTGTGCTGCTCATGACTCCAGGCACAAATGGAAAAGCCTGGTCCAGCTGCCAGGTTCAAAGGGAAGGGGCTCAAATATGGTTTTCCACTTTTTGGCCAGGAAACTAGAATGGAAGACTAGCTACCCAACAGCTGTCATTTTATTTAGAAATATGGAGTCTGCTAACATAAATGCTAGGAATGGTCATACTGAATCAGAGCAAAGATCCATCCAACTCAGTAATCTGCCTCAGAGAGCAAACTACCAAAACCACATTCCCGCATTTTGCTGCTTAGGGACCTCCAGATCCATAATAATGTGTATTCATTTGGCCTTGATGGACACACTTCTTTTTTGCTAGTTTTTCATGTCTTTCCCTGAGTCAAGGTCAGCTTTTGCCATTTACAGCATCCTGCAGTGATAGTTCCCACTTTTTTCATGCATGTTGTCTGAGAGAATGCTGCTCTTTACTTTGAATATTTCACCTTTATTTCATAGACAACAACATTATTTTATACAGTTGACCATACAGTTGACCATTATTTTTGCCCTCCTCTGAACCTTTTCCCTCTTTGCCATACACTTTTGGAGATGAGAGTCTCAGAACAACACACAATATTCATGCCATAGGTATGCTGTAGATTTCAAACATCACCTTGCACGGGTTGCTTTTTTTTCCATTAAATCTTATCTGTTATCTCAGAGGAGAATTACTTTACCTGTAGTACATTAAAAATCGTGACACTTGTGAGTCTGTGGAGGTTCACATCAAGAAGAACAATGTCCCAAGCAAGCAAACATAGCACAGCTAGCATACAAAGTGCACCTAAAAAAAAAATAAATGCTGGATTTTCAAGTTAAAAGTTTTGCAATAGCATTAAAATAGGAACAGAGTTTGTCAAGAGGTTTTTTTAACCATCTTTTTTGGAGGAAAGAGTACAAAAGCCCATCTTGAATACTGCATGATCATTAGGATGTATTATGACTAATGATCACCTTCAGCTTTTATTTAATAGAGATAATATCTACCTACCATCCATATGTATTGCATGGGGGACACAATAGACAGAAGTCAGGTCCACCTGGTCCTCAAACATGGAATATTTGACATCAGTGTCACACACCTCACTTGACATTACTTGCCTTCGTATCCAATACCATTGCAGATACCTAGAAATGGATAGCCAAGCACCACAGCTTTGCTCCAACCTTAGTTTAAAACATTTAATTACTATTTACAGCCAAAAGATGATCAAAGACTGATTTTATTGTTGAACTGGAATTGTCTAATCATCTACAGCACAAATCTGAGGACAAGGTTCACCTTCAGAAGGCCCTGTGTTCTCCACATCTATCCATCTTCTTGGAAGCTTAAATGGTTTATCTGGTCATTCAGGATTTATGTTCTGGTGAGTAACAGTTTGAAAAAATCTCTTACAAAGACCCAGAGTTTCCATTGCAGGGTTGACTGCTAGACCACTGACAACAAAACAGCTTTTCCTGGTGGATCTTGGTAACCACATGAGCCTTTACAGAGATGTTATCTCATGTCCAGTCACTGCTGTCATTTCCTACCACTATGAGTGTTGTCTGGGACTCTCCATTGTAGCCCCAGAAAAGAATACAAAGAGACAACAAGCCTGGAGCAATTAATCCATACAGCTAGAGCAGCTCAACTGTCTGGGAAAGAGTCACAGTAATGACACAGAACAGCACAGTCCGAGTTACCCTGGTTAACAACAGATATGAGACTGGGTAGACAGACAGAATAGAAAATGCAGGTGTCAGGATCCAATGAAAAGCAAGAAGGGAAAATGTCCAGCCTATAGGCAAACATGGGAAAAGCACAGCTTTACAGGAAGACTCGTGTTATATTCCAGAGCCATGATTATCCCATGGTAGTGGAAAGAGACACCAAAGAATTGCACCCTTTCTACTGGATGCATTTACAGCTACTTCCAGGTGGATGGGAAGCCCTCTGAAATGCTTCCCCAAAATTACTGCAAAGCAACAGTAATAGACTGCTAGTAGGTGTTTTCACAAGGAGAGTAAAAAATAGAAAGCAGAGTCAGCAAAGCCCTAGGAAAAATGTGACCAGTTGGTGGCTGTATTCATTGAAACATATTTAAGGGAAGTAGGAGAAGCTAGGAACCCCATGAAACATGGAAAGCTTTCTTGCTGGGCATATACATAACTGGCATTCTGGAGCACTGACCACTACTGGTCAGTAGGACATTGAAAAGTACAGATCTGATTGTCATATGACAATGTATGAGTATGCCAAAAGGGAGAACTGAGAGAGATTTGCCTCCTGTGAACTTCTTCTCTCCCAGATGAAACTGAAAGGAGCAGTAGACACATGAAGAAATGTGGTTAAATAACTAAGGCTGCCCATTCTATTTACTTTGAATGTCTGTCTAAATCATTGATCTACCTTGAACATGTAGAGGAAGATCAGGTGGGAAGTGAATGCAAAATTCACTTTCCCATTAGCACAGGAAAGATGAGCAGGAGAATCCAAAGTCTGCTTCACCTGGTAATACAGCCCAGCGGGGCTACAACTAGGTAGAGAAATACACTAACTAAATGAACAACCCCTAAAAGGCTGGAGAAACAGTGCTTGAAGTAGCTTCACAATCAAGCAGATATGGTGGCTGTCAAATGCTTTTATTTATAAAATAAAAAATAAAATTCCTTTAGGAATAGCAAAAGGCAACAGTCTAAGCTTCATTAGGAAGGAGACCATGCAAGAAAGGTGACCATCATGATGACACATGATCATGGAGAGACAAAGACACAGATAACTCCAAAGAAGACCATGCAAGAAATGTGACCATGATGATGACATGTGATCATGGAGAGACAAAGACACAGATAACTCCACAAAATATGGAAGTAAATATTTGGCTGGCATGAGAATGCAATTCAAGGCTTCAGACAGGAAAGTCAGAAGAAACAAGGACATCGAACAAAACAAACTGTCATGATGTGAGCCAAGACAAGAAATGTAGTGACCAGCTGGATGAAAGGTCTCCACTGTCAACAATAACATAAGCAACAGGAGACTAGTTCACAGAAGGGGTACCAATCATATTCATCTGTGATGAGTTGCCAATAAAAGAACATCTTGCTGAGGCACAGACTCTCAAGTGGCACCCTGAGTTAACATTTGGCAGGGGTCTCACACTCTCATGCCATCACACCTGTGTCACACCCATCTGCAGTATGGTTGATCCTTCTGGTGAACAACCTAATGGGACAAAACCAGGTAAGTGAGATAATAATTGATGGGCCATCTGGATGTGCCAGAGGGAGGGAGGTCTGGGGGCACAATGAACAGAGTGAATCTTCTGAGAAACACCACTGAAAGGTTCAGTTCTTGGCAGCAGCCTTCTTTCTCTGCTTCCTGTTGTATGAAGGAACATCCAGTTATTACCCAATGAGCAGTACATGGACAGTGTCCACCACTTTTCCACGAGAGTCACAGCCAGGGTCAAGGATTTGATATCAATACTCATTTCCACTCAAAATGTGTGTGCATGGAGAGATTTAACACCAAAGCAAGGGCAAATTAAAAATTAGTTACCAATTTTAATGGCATGTTTCAAGCATTTATTTTCTCTAGATTTAAAGCAGGTTGGATTAAGAACTCCTTAAATGCTATAAACTTGAATTTTAGTGGCCAGCCTTCCTTTTGGCACTGTCAGAGCAGTGGAAACAGCTACAGAAAATAGAGAGGAATGGGGTATCACTTGTAAGAAAGTAACTGGGGATGTAGTATTCCATTACAAGGGATGCATTTGTACCATTTTAGCTTGCACAGATGGAAATATAGTTCAATGTTTCAACATCATTTGACTTTCACATGTTAAAATATTGATAAGTGCTGCACAGGATAATGCCCCTATGGTTTCAAGTAGTAACTAGAGCATGATGTTTATTGAAGTGAAATACAGCAAAGCCTTTAACAAGTATTTAAAATTCTGGGAATCGTTCTCAACACTGTCATAGATTATTTCTTTATTTTTCTCCAGCTGATCTTTGTTGATATCTTCCAGTCTGTGAGTGCTAAATAGGATTCATCTTCTGACCACCCCGATGCTTCTGTAAGAAACCACATAAAAAATAGATTCCTGTTTGAAAGCTACAATGCTGCTGTCCTACATGAAATAACAAACTTCAATGAAGAGAAACAATACTACATAAAGTAGGCATAAATGGACCACAGATTCCCATGGACTGCTAAATATTTATGGACCTTCATGCTGCAGCTAGAGCATCTGAAAGCCTTAAAATACATGATTATCCAAATTGCTCAACAAGGTCTAGCTTGTATCATGTCAAAGCTTCAGTTCTAAATTGCACAGTGTTTCCTACACCACTTAGAGTTGCTAAGACCAAATTAATCCAACCAAAAGCCAGTGGAGGCCAGAAAAGATGTCACTTTGATATATCTGAAGGGAAGATGGACCATGGAACGTTTTCTGAAAGTGCACATCACAAGGGTAAGACTGGCATTCATTCAGAATTCATCTACCCCAACCACAGCATCAAATGTAGCACAGGGATGCTTTGGTCCCCCATGAAAGCAAGGGTGGTTTTATGCTTTCCACTGGCATAGAAAAATTGAAAAGGAGGACTGTTCACCACATGTAGTTCAGGTGAATGGGCTGGAAATTGTTTAAAATTCTCTGAATTCAATTTAGAGGAAAAAGGAAAATTTTTAAGCTCTTGAGCAACCATGAGCTGAGGTGCACAGCTCAGCAAAGGATATAGGAACTGCCCTCTCAAAGAGGTGGTTCTTTAGGATGTACTGTTTAATCACATCATTTCTGGATCAGGTCTCTCAGATGAACACTGAGTAGGCCAGATCCACATGGGAAGCATGAGTCATTCCCAAATGGATGTTAGGTACCACGAGTAGGGTTTGCAATTTGTGTGTGAAACTGCATGGCAAGGATTATCCTTTTCATATAATCTCACAGCAACTTTTAAAGACCAGAGAGTATTGTTAGACCATGACCAGGGTATTTTTTGTCTCTTCTCAAAACAAAATAAGAAAAATAAATCCTACTCTTTCCATTGTGCTTTGTCTGACAGTAGGAAACTCAGCTTAGGTAAAGTAGTGCTTAATGTCTCAACATCTCAACAGTTCTGCTCTAAATGTTATTTAAATTAAATGCAAGTTCCCTTGTTTCTTAATTCGTACACATATTTTAGCACACAAGTCATAATAATAAGAGGGATCAGTTTCAATGTAAGTTGTTGTTTTGCAGAGCAGTCAGACTCCTGTGCTTCTAGCCACTTTGTTAGCTGATATTTGATGGATAAGGAACTGTCTGGATGGTTGTATCCAGAGGGTACCTGTCAATGGCTAGATGGAGAAGGCTGATGAGTGGTGTCCCTTGGAGATCTATATGGGGACTGGTGCTGTTTAATATCTTCATAGATTATATAAACTGTAGAGTTGGGTGCACCCTTGTTAAGTTTGAGGACAACACCAAGCTGAGTGGTCAACAAGCCAGAGGGATGAGAAGCCATCCAGGGGGATCTGGACAGGCTGGAGAGGTGGACCCATGCAAACCTGATGAAGTTCAACAAGGATGAGTCCACGCTGCTGCTGGGCCAGTCCTTATTACCAGTACAGACTGGGAGATGATGCAGTAGAGAGCAACTCTATGGAAAAGGACTTGGGGGTACTGGTGAGTGAAAAGCTGGACATTATGCAGCAGTGTGTGCTCATGACCCAGGAGACAAACCATATCCTGGATTGAATCAGAAGAGCTGTGGCCAGCAGATCAAGAGAGGTGATTCTGCCTCTCTACTCTGCCATTATGACATCCCACCTGGAGTGTTCAGCTCTGGTGCCCTCAGCACAAGAAGAGCATGGACCTGTTGGAGGGAGTCCAGGCAAAGGCCATAAGCATGACCAAGGGCTGGAGCACCTCTCCTACAAGGACAGGCTGAGAGAGTTGGGACTGTTCAGCCTGGAGAGGAGAAGGTTTCAGGGAGACCTCAGAGAAGCCTCCCAATACCTGAAGGGGGCCTACAGGAAAGCTGGGGAGGGACTGTTTGTCAGAGAGTGTAGAAATTGAGAAGGTTTCAGGGAGACCTCAGAGAAGCCTCCCAATACCTGAAGGGGGCCTACAGGAAAGCTGGGGAGGGACTGTTTGTCAGAGAGTGTAGAAATTGGATGAGGGACAATGGTTTTAAACTAGAGTAGGACAGGTTTAGATTAGATATTAGAATAAAGCTCTTTACCACGAGGGTGGTGAGACAGGTTCCCCAGATAAATTGTGGAACCCTCATCCCTAGAGGCATTCAAGGCCAGGCTTGATGAGGCTCTGAGCAACCTAATCTAGTAGAGGATGTCCCTGCTCACTGCAGGGGGGTTGGACTAGATGACCTTCGAAGGTCCCTTCCAACTCTATGGGTCTATATTTGGAGCTGGGTAAAAATCTTCTGTCTATTTCAATACCAGTTCTTGAAAATTCTAATATTCGTTGCAAAGAACACTGGAACATTTATTTCTGAGCTGTTGAATTGTTTTCCTTTAGTTTAATAATTTATATTAATTGAGTGGAAAAACTGAAATTATTAATTAAAAAAAACATCAATGCCAACACTGAGATAGAAGATTGTGGAAGCCCATTCCTGAGTATCTAAAATGTCCCAATTCTGCCTTTATGTTGTCCTGAAAGAAAAGCTTGAAATGTTGACATTTATGATGAATAAAATCCCTTCATTTTGAAATCTTCTAATTATGCTGAACGTTGGGCATCAATTGACTTCGAAGTACTGCTTACATGTTAGTACAAGGAGTACTGCAAACCATCTCAGAAAAAAAGAATTGTATTACTATGAATTAGTGATGCAGCAAGATGTTCTGGCTACTTGTTCTGCTCCACAATGTCATATGCAGAACATTATTTAAAACAACAATAAAGTAATTTTTTTCCACTTGACTATTCTGAATCCCTTGCGATGCCTTCACTTCCACAAAATTCTGAAACCACCCTCATGAACTAAAATAATGTCTTATTTAAGGAAAGCTGTCCAAGAGTGCCAGAACAAAGCCCTTTGCCATGATTTCTGGATTGTTCAGAATGTGCAAAATGACACAGACCTTTCTCATCTGCCCTGACTCGAGCTGAGAAGATGCCTCAGCTGTGTTCTCTGTACGCCTGCATCTCAGTCACAGAGGACCCACATGATCATATGCTGTACTGCCCAAAAATAACTTTCTCCTGTGCAGAGAGGCATTTAACCAGAGATATCATGTAACATCTTCCATGGCCATCTGTTCAACCTAGGAGGCACAGGTATTTTAGAGCAGCACACAGGTTAAATGTGCTCAGCCAGCCTATGCTGCATTACAGCCCTGTACTGCAGTGCATTAGTGCATTTTGCAGGTGGAAGTGGAAGAGGTTATCAGATCAAAAAACAACAGATCACGGACCACAGCTGTCATGTGGATATCACACTGGTTAAGCAGAATGTACATCAAATATGTCCCACTGGTTTTCAACTGTCCTGCTAAATACTTTTAAATATAATGCTACTTTTAATATGATGATGTTGTTCATGCTGAGGCAGAATCTCTATGGACATCCAAACTCAGACTAAGAGCAATAAAAGAAGAGTAGGTAACTTTCCCAGGGTGGCTACCTAGTCACATTGCAGCCAAAAGCTGTCAGGCTGCTCCCTGCAGATACCACTAGTACCACTTCACTTAATCAGAAATGAGCAGAACTTAAAGACAGAGCAACAGAGGTCTTGGAGGTGCCTCTGTGACAGTTTGTGGAGGCCTTGATTTGCTGATCAATCCCTCAGATATCTCATTCTACATCACTCCTCTGCTCAGATCTCATTGGACCTGTTTGTCATAGAAACATAGAATGCTTTGGGTTGGAAGGGACCTCCAAGATCATCTAGTTCCAACCCCCCTGCCATGGGCAGGGACACCTCCCACTCTACCAGGTTGCTCAGTGCCTCATCCAGCCTGGCCTTAAACACCTTCTGAGAGGGGACATCCACTACTTCTCTGGGCTGCCTGTTTCAGCATCTCAACACCCTCACAGTAAAGATCTTCTTTCTCATATCCAGCCTAAATCTCCCCTCTTCCAATTTTTATCCATTACTCCTACTCAACATTGTTTCTACAGGAGATAGTCACTAGGACATGCATATTTCATGACTTATTGTAAACA